>CM066031.1:453591601-453834101 GCA_033557465.1 Ichthyophis bannanicus
GGTGACACAACTTTCCGAGGTCTCCAAGTTCTCCAACAGGGCAGCCTTTGATTCCTTTGAAGTTGCAGTCAGAGCTTCGGGAATTGCTATTGCAGCCCGACGTCTCGCTTGGCTCCAGGCTTCTAACCTAGAACCCTGGGTTGTAGAAGGCCTCAGGAATCTGCCCTGTACCGGTGAGAACTTATTTGGGGAAGACTGGCAGATTAAAGCTGCTCAAATGGATGCAGAAAATGCCACTCTAGATAGACTTTCCAAGTCTACTTCTACCCCTACCAAAAAGAAGCCTTTTTAAAAGGCCTTACTATAAAAAGACCAGATTTCCCACAAATACTGGCCAGCAATCTGCTCAGCCTCGCCTTGCGGCTAAGCGTCAACAATCTAAGCAGGTAAAGTCAAAGCCTGCAGTGTCTGCTACATCCCAGCAGACTCCACCCCCTCAGGGGTTTTGACTTCCCTCTAGAGAACTTGCCGTTTCTGGCTCTAGCACAACCAGAGCCCCTCACCATTCCTGGAAGGCTAGCTCACTTTGCTCCCAGATGGGAGCAAATAACATCAGAGCAATGGACCCTCTCTATTATCCGAGAAGGCTACAAACTTCATTTCTCCAGCCTTCCTCCCCATACCATGGTGAGGCAATTCAGTTCTCCCCCATCTCTTCTGACCCTGTTGGGTCAGGAAGTCTCTTCTCTTCTTGCCCAAGGGGCAATAGAGGAGGTTCCTCCTCCACAACAGGGTTAGGTTTCTACTCCCCTTACTTTCTCATAACAAAGAAGACAGGGGGCTTCAGACCTATCCTAGATCTGAGAGAATTGAACAGGTTTCTATTCAAGGAGAAATTCAAAATGCTCTCTCTGGGCCTTCTCCTTCCATACCTTCAGAGTCAGGATTGGCTTTGTTCTCTAGATCTCAAGGATGCGTACACTCATATACTCATCCATCCATCCCACAGAAAATATCTAAGATTTCTGTTCCAGGGAAAACATTTCCAGTACAGAGTACTACCCTTCGGTCTGGCCTCTGCTCCAAGAGTATTCACAAAATGCATGGCAGTCGTAGCCGCATTTCTCAGAGGCATGGGAATCTTTGTCTTCCCATATCTGGACGACTGGCTCATCCGAGCTCCATCTCAATCAGAAGCCCAGATTTCTCTGGACCGCACAAGGCGTATTCTTCAATATCTGGGACTTGTGGTAAACGTTCCCAAGTCCCAACTCATCCCTACTCAGTCCCTGGAATTCATAGGGGCCCAATTGGACTCCACCACTGCAAGGGCCTACCTCCCTCTGGTCCGAGGCCAAAGGCTAATAAGCTTGGCCTCTCAGGCTCAGTCCAGAAGTCACTTGTCAGCCAGAGAAATGCTGCAACTTCTGGGCCACATGGCCTCCACGGTTCATGTGGTGCCCTATGCTCGTCTCCATATGAGAGCAGCTCAATGGACATTGGCCACCCAGTGGTCTCAAGCATCGGGACTGCTGTCAGACCAGGTACTCACCTCAAAACGTCTGTTTTGGTCTCTCCAGTGGTGGACATCCTCCAAAAATCTGTTGTTGGGGACCCCCTTCCAACCTTCGTTGCCCCAAGCAACCCTCACAACAGATGCCTCCCAAACAGGGTGGGGAGCTCATCTTCAACATCTCTCCACTCAGGGAATCTGGTCTCCCCAAGAGACCACCCTTCATATCAACCTTCTGGAACTGCGAGCAATCTTCCTTGCCCTCACAGTCTTCCATACCCTCCTTGCCAACCTGACTGTCCTAGTTCAGACAGACAATCAGGTGGCCATGTTTTATGTCAACAAACAAGGAGGGACGGGCTCTCTGTCGCTTTGCAACGAAGCTCTCAGATTATGGGCCTTCGCCAGAGAGCACCAAATTCATCTTCTGGCAGTATATCTTCCAGGAGTTCAAAACTCTCGGGCAGACAGACTCAGTCGAGTTCTGCTCCCACACGAATGGTCCCTACATATGGACCAGATACGCAGAATCTTTCAGGAATGGGGGATCCCGGACATAGACCTCTTTGCAAGTCCGTGGAATGCCAAACTTCCCCGGTTCTGTTCCAGGACTCCGTGTCAGGGAGCTCAGGCCAACGATGCCTTTCTCCTGCATTGGGGTCAGGAATTCCTGTACGCTTTTCCACCTATTCCTTTGATTCCCAAAACTCTGTTCAAACTTCAGAGGGATCACAGATCCATGATCCTCATTGCTCCACGCTGGCCACGCCAAGTGTGGTTCCCTCTCCTACAGCTCTCCCAGGGCTCCTCCCTGGACCTGGGAGCTGCACCAGACCTTCTGTCTCAGGAGCAGGGAACTTTGTGGCATCCAAACCCCAAGTCCCTACATCTCCGAGCTTGGTTACTGAAGGCTTAAGCCTTCAAGAGTTTAATCTTTCTCAACCAGTGAAAGATATCCTTTATGCCTCTAGGAAACCCTCTACCAGGCGTTCCTATGCTTTCAAATGGAAACGTTTTTCCATTTGGTGTGCTCAACAGGGTCTTGACCCTCTGGCACTTCCTTTGAATTCTCTATTAGACTATCTCCTGCATCTTTCCAATGCAGGCCTCAAGACGAATTCAGTACGAGTCCATTTAAGTGCTATTACAGCATCCTTAAAACCTATAAATGGACAATCTGTTTCCTCTCATCCTCTTATTGCAAGATTCATGAGAGGCCTAACCCTCACTAAGCCTCCCATCCGGCCTCCTCCGGTAGCATGGGACTTGAATTTAGTTCTGGGTCAACTTATGAAGCCACCTTTTGAACCGTTGGTATCTACCTCCCTGAAATTTCTTTCCTGGAAGGTCCTTTTCCTTATTGCAGTCACTTCGGCTCGCCGCATCAGTGAACTGCAGGCTTTGGTGGCAAATCCACCTTATACCAGATTTCATCATGATAAGGTGGTCCTTAGGACGTATCCCCATTTTATGCCTAAAGTGGTCTCGCCTTTTCATCTTAATCAAGAGGTATATCTACCTGTCTTTTTTCCGGCTCCTCATGCATCCAGTGCAGAGAGGAACCTTCATACTCTTGACTGTAAAAGGGCTCTCGCCTTTTACCTCAATAGAACTCAGCCACATCGAAAGTCTTCTCAGCTTTTCGTGGCTTTTGATCCTTCTCATTTGGGACTTCCAGTCACCAAACGCACACTTTCCAACTGGATTGCTCAGTGTATTTCCTTTGCTTACCAGAGTAGGAACATTTCTCTGGAAGGCCATGTCACAGCTCACAATGTGAGAGCCATGGCCACTTCTATGGCTCATCTTCACTCTGTATCCATAGATCAGATCTGTCGAGCAGCCACTTGGGCCTCGGTTCATACCTTCACAGCCCATTACTGCTTGGACAAGGACTCCCGCCGGGATGCCTTGTTTGGTCAGGCTGTCCTCAAACACCTGTTCCATACTTAAACAACTCCTGCCCACCTTCCCAGAATGGATGCCTGAGATCCATCCGAAGATGGTTACCCTTGGAGGGGGATCTCACAGGCATCTCAGCTAGGGAGTCCCCATATGTGATGACTTATTCCTGCTTGTTCCTGGAGATAGGACAGTTACTTACCTGTAACAGGTGATCTCTGGGAACAGCAGGAATTAGTCATCACAACCCACACACCTCCCCTAGGAGTTGTCTCTCTATTCCTCTATCTTCCTGTCCTCTCTCTCTATTGTCTCAGCTTTAAACTCGAACTGAGGAGAGCTGGTCAGGAAGGCGGGAAGGCAGCGCGCATGTGCAGTGGGAGTCCCCAAAAGCTTTTCATTTGAAAAGCTGGGGAGCTTTTGCGCGCAGGCTCCGTCGGTACCGACCCCTATCTCCCCACAAGGACTGTGCCTGTTTGTCCAAATCGGTTAGACTTTCTCTCTTTGCTCCTAAGAGTGAGTCACTCTGCTGCCAAAGGAGTTAGGTGTTTGTCATAAAGCCTTCCGCTGAAGGCCCACCGTTTCTGTACTACCCCAGTTCTTTCTACTGCGGTTACCTGTTACCTTTCAGGATTCTGACCTCCACTGTTTTTCCTACAGGCTTATTACCTCCACTTTACAGTGAGGTCCTCTTCAAGGTTCTTCTACTGGGTTTCCCAGTAGAACCCATGAACCTCCATACTTCTCTGAAATCCTGTCAGGGGAGGTCCATATTGCAATATTCTTTGCAATATCTTTGATGACAATTATCATCTACACATGGACCCCTTGTCTGCAGTCCTATGCTAGGTTAGCTGTTCCACAGCATCTTTCTTTCTTCAACTCCTACCCTCCATCCTCAGGATGCCTGGTGGTGTGGGGGATAGCATGTTCCGACCTATGACATGCTGGTACTCCAGGCATCTCAGCTTGGGAGTCCCCATATGTGAAGACTCATTCCTGCTTGTTCCTGGAGATAGCACAGTTACTTACCTGTAACAGGTGATCTCTTGGAACAGCAGGAATAAGTCTTCACAACCCACCCACCTCCCCAGGAGTTGTGTCTCTATCTTTCCTTTCCTCTCTCTCTCTCTTTGTCTCAGCTTTAAAACTTAACTGAGGAGAGGCAGTTGGGAAAGGCGGGAAGGCAGCACACAGGCGTGGTGGGATGCTTCCAAAAGCTCTTTGATTGGACGCTGGGAAGCGTTCCCGCGCAGACTCAGTCGGTACCGGTGTACCCATATATGAAGACTTATTCCTGCTGTTCCCAGAGATCACCTGTTATAGGTAAGTAACTGTGCTTTACCTTGTAGCTTCATTGCATGTCCCCTAGTCTTTCTATATTCTTATAACGTAAACAATCGATCTACGTTTACCCGTTCCATTCTGTTCATTAATTTATAGACTTCTATCATATCTCCCCTCAGCCGTCTCTTTTCCAGGTTAAAGAGCCCTAACCTTTTTAGCTTAAGTGTCAATTGACATGTTTCACATATCAGGAGAGAAACTGATTTTGGTCCAGCATTTAGTTGTCGGGTTCATGTGGGGTCTTATTCATTTGAACTAATTCACAAAAGCTCAGGTATTTTCTGGGATACTACTGATGAAAACAATTTTTTTTTTTCAAATCCATCAACTCTTGTAAATTAGAGATGAACTGACCTAGCAGGCTGTACTTTTTAGCAGTAGTCACTTTGTGCCCATGATAATGATTAAATTCCTTTGATAATTTATTTATTAGATTCTTCTATACTGCCCCTTCCAAAGGTCAGGGGCGGTTTACAAACAACAAAACATTTACATAGAACGGTGGTATAACTTTTTACATCATAAACTTTGTAATTACAGTTAACATATTTTACAATTTACATTTTGCTTAGAACAAGAAGCTAATTCTACCTTCAGAAGTTGAAAGAGTTGTTCCTTGCATGTAAGAAAAAATAGCAGTTTCTCCAGGAACAAGCAGGAAATCAGCCCTCATATATGGGTGATGTTGGTGCTGACAGATCCCCATGGAAGCATTTCCCCAGCTTTCAAAACAAGCCTTTGGGAGATGCCACCATGCATGCATGTTCCCCTTCCCACCCAAGAGTGCCATCTTAGTCAGTTTCCCTTTTTCCGCAGAGCCCTACAGACGTCCATCTCTGTTCCCACAGAAAAAGTTGTTTTTTCCCCCCCCCCCCCATGCATTAAGTGCATTCTTCATCCGGTTAGCAACAGCCCCTTTCCTGCCTCTGAGCCCTGTCACCTTTGCTTCGAGGCTCAGAACCTTTTTAGATTTTTCTCCAGTGCGGGTTCATGCCCTTTTCTAACCACAGGCCGCATTGAGGGTCTTGGACCTCATTGGGGTCCTTTTTGCCCCAATGGCCAGTGGGTTCAAAAAGTGTGATCGGTGTGCAAAGAACATGTCCCTAACCGATACACACAACTGCTGTCTCTGGTGTCTAGGGACTGACCATGACCCAGAGGTTTGTGCCCTGTGTAAAAAGATGTCTGTGAAGGCCATCCAACGTCATCAGCAGAAGCAGGACAACATCTTCCACAGGTCAGATTTAGCCCCGGTATCCTCACACTCTAAGGCCCCGCACGGATTCCCTGAGTCGCGTAAAGCCCCTGCGGACACTCTGACAAGTGTTCCCCAGAGCAAGAGCGCAAGAAGAAATGCTTGAGGACCTCCTCCTGGGAACTTGGACACACACAAGTTCTCCAGGACCAAGCAGGAAGTCAGTCCTCACTTATGGGTGACGTCGGCGCCGACGGAGCCCTCGCGGAGCAATTTTCCCCAGCTTTCAAAGAAAGCCTTTGGGAATTGCAGCGCGCATGCGCGGTCGTCTTCCCGCCCGAGGGTGCCATCTTAGCCAGTCTTCTTTTTTCCGCGGAGCCCTACAGACGTCCCCGTCTTGTCCCCGCGAAAAAGTCGATTTTTCTTCATTATTTATCCTTTTTCCTTCGGTTCGACGCCGATCTTTTTCCCCGCCCGGACTCGCGACGCCGGTCACGAGTCCTCTCACTTTTTTTCGGTTTTTTCTGACTTTGTCAGCTTTCATTTTCGATTTTCCCTGGCAGCCCGGTCCTTTGACCTCGCAGGGGCCCTTTTTCCCCCGATGGCTGCCAGTGGCTTTAAGCGGTGTGGTCAGTGTGACCGAAATATGTCACTCACTGACACGCATGACTTTTGCCTCCGCTGCCTGGGCCCGGATCATGAGGAACTGATCTGTGGGCCCTGCGGCAAAATGTCCTCAAAAGCGTTGAGAAGTCGGCGGCATCAGCGTGATCGAATCTTCGCTGACCCCAGCCGTACCCGGACCTCGTCGGAGGCCTCCGCGTCAAAAGGCTCCAGCTCGGACTGTCGCCGGAGTTCCTCCGACCGGGGTTCTCCCTCCGGGGACCATCGTCGGACGGTGAAACCCGCGAGGGCAGCGTCGGTGGACGCTCCTGGTTCCGTGAGGGCCAGGTCGCATAGCCCCGATAGCCGCCCCGGGTCCTTGGAGAAGGAACACCTCCCGAAGCGACCTCGCCTGGAGTCGGAGATGCCTGCTCGGGTAAGTCCTGTGGTCCTTCTGGACTCGCCTCCGCGACAGCCGACGTCGGGCCCGACGCCGTCGGGGCCCGAGTCGGGGGCTGCTGGGTCACCTGAGCTCGGACTCAGGTTGACGGCCTTGGAGAGCAGACTGTCTGCCTTCATGGACCAGCAGCGGGCACTGCTCGCTGGCCTCGCTGGCGCCGCTGCCCCGACCGCCGGGACGTCGACGTCCAAGTCGACCCCGGAGACCGAGCCGATCCTCGAGTCGATGAGAACTCGAGTCGATCCTCGGTCGAGGTCACCCTCGGCCTCCCGTTCGGGACCGAGGTCGCCGACGCCGACTCCCTCGGCGTCGGGGCGGCAGGCGCCGTGCCCTGCCCGGGCCGACCCCACCGATTCCTCGTCGGAGTCGGTCTGGGAGTCTGAAGAGGAAGAGTCACCTGATTCTTTTCGGACTCGGTGTGTCCCCTCGGACTCACCTGAGTCCGAACCTCGGAAGCAGTCCCCCCCGGAGGATGCCCGGTTCTCGGACTTCGTTAGGGATATGGCCAAGGCTTTGGCCTTCCCTGCGGATCCCGAGGAGGAGCCTCGAGCCGAAGAGCTCGACGCCCTCCAGTATGACTCTCCCGCGAGGGAACACTTTACTGTACCGGTTCCTCCTATGCTGGAACGACTACTCTTCCGCATGTGGGAGAGTCCGGCCTCCTCGCCGGTCCTGAGCAAGCGGGTCAATTCTATCTATCGGGTCCGCAAGAGCCCTGGCTTCCAAAAGGCACAGCTACCACACCATTCCATGGTAGTGGAATTGGCCATGCATCGTCTTAAGAGCCAGAAGATGCACTCCTCGGTGCCCCCTGGCAGGGAGGCCCGTAACCTGGATGGCCTTGGTAAGAAGTGTTTCCAGGGCTCTATGCTCGCATGTCGTGTCCAGACTTACCAGCTGTACATGGGCATGTATCTCCGGGATCTGGCTAAAGAGCTAGCCGGATTCTCCGCTGGTCTGTCCGAGGAACCCTTGCGGAGGTTCCTGGCCTTGTCCACTGGCATTCGGGAATGCTCAAAGTTCATGTCCCGGGCAGCCTATGATGGCTTTGAAGCGTCGGCTCGAGTGGCCGCAGCCGGCATCGGTGCCCGCCGACAGGCTTGGCTTCAGTCGTCAGACCTTGAGCCCTGGGTGCAGGACAAGTTGGTCGATGTCCCCTGCCGAGGCGAGAACCTCTTTGGCAAGCCCATGGCGGAAAAGGCTGCACAAATTGAGACTGAGACTCTCACCAGGACCAGGCTTTCTAGGAAGACCTCCGCCCCTTCCCAGAAAAAGAAGGGCTCGGGGAAAAAGTCCTTTTACCCGAGGAAGGCGGCTGCCTACAAACCATACCCCCATTATCAGGCCCCTGCAGCTCCCCAACAGGGCCAGCAGGCCAAGGGACGGGGTAACGGGTCCCGTAGGCAGCAAGCCCCCAAGCCTGCACCACCAGCCCCTGCTCAGCAGGGTGGGGGTTTTTGACTCGCAAAGCATAGCCTCTCCCCCCCGCTGGTTCCTCCCAGCACCGGAGGCCGGCTGGTTCACTTCGCCCACAGGTGGTCCAGCATCACCGCAGATGCCTGGGTGCTTCAAGTCGTGCGAGAAGGCTATCTTCTCCACTTCCACCAGGTCCCTCCCTCCTATTTTCCGGGAGAACCTCCGCGACCCCCTCTGCACAGGGAATTACTCCTTCAGGAGTTAGCAGGTCTTCTGCAGGATCAGGCGGTGGAACCGGTGCCACACCACCTGAGAGGTCAAGGCTTTTATTCCAGGTATTTTCTGATACCAAAGAGAACAGGGGGCCTCAGACCCATCCTGGACTTGCGCAACCTCAACAAGTTCCTTGTGCGGGAGAAGTTCAAAATGCTTACCCTTGGAATCCTTCTGCCCTACCTCCAGCAGGGAGATTGGCTATGCTCCTTGGATCTAAAGGATGCCTACACGCACATCCTCATCCACCCAAGCCACCGCCAATACCTAAGGTTTGTGGTGGCAGGAAATCATTACCAGTACAGAGTACTGCCCTTTGGCCTGTCCTCCGCACCGCGAGTCTTCACAAAATGTCTCGCGGTCGTGGCGGCCCATCTCCGGCTTCACGGCCTCTATGTCTTTCCGTACCTCGACGACTGGCTCATCAGAGCAGCGTCCGCTCGGGAGGTCACCAACGCCACGCGCCGCACGGTGACTCTTCTGCAGCACTTGGGCTTTGTTATAAACTTCGCAAAGTCCACTTTGCTCCCCTCACAGGATCTCGAGTTCATCGGCGCAAGGCTGCACACTCCTCAGGCGCGAGCATACCTACCGCTCGACAGGGCTCAACGGCTCATGGACCTAGCCGACCGCTTTCGCAGCCAGCCCCTGGTCTCCGCCAGGCGCTTCCTGAGACTACTCGGCCATATGGCTTCCACCGTCCATGTGACCCCCAATGCCCGCCTGAATATGCGGTCTGCTCAATGGTGTCTCCGCCAGCAGTGGCGTCAAGCCACAGGCGGCCTAGCAGACCTAGTGCGCGTCTCCGAGCCGCTGATCTCGTCTCTCCGGTGGTGGCTCCGGCAGCCGAACCTCATATTCGGAATGCCTTTCCAGTCACCTCAGCCGACCCGGGTGCTGACCACCGATGCATCCCTCCTGGGCTGGGGAGCACATTGCCAAGAGGCACGTACTCAGGGCCTCTGGACCACGTGGGAGTCTGCTCAGCAGATCAACTTCCTGGAGCTCAGGGCGATCCGCCTAGCTCTCAAGGCCTTCTCCCACCTGACTTCCCACCAGTCCGTCCTTGTCCAGACGGACAATCAAGTTGCCATGTTCTACGTGAACAAGCAGGGGGGCACGGGCTCCTTCCTCCTCTGCCGGGAGGCACAGAAGCTCTGCTCTTGAGCCGTCAGTCACGGCATTCTCCTCAAGGCAGTTTATCTCCCGGGCCAAGAAAATTGCCTTGCGGACAAACTCAGCAGGGTCCTCCAGCCGCACGAGTGGCGTCTGGATCCCTTGGTAGTTCAGAAGCTCTTCCTCAAGTGGGGCCTCCCCACGGTGGATCTCTTTGCCAGTCCTCACAACCGGCAGCTTCCTCGCTTCTGCTCTCGTCAGCCACACCCCCTTCGGGTTGCGGCGGACGCTTTTCTGATCTCATGGTCGGGGAGCCTTCTGTACGCTTTCCCTCCCATCCCGCTAGTCTCTCGGACTCTTTTCAAGGTTCTCCGAGACAAAGCCTTCATGATCCTGGTGGCCCCTCGCTGGCCCAGGCAGCCGTGGTTTCCGCTCCTACTGCAACTGGCGGTGGAGGATCCAATCCCTCTGGGGGTACAACCGGATCTCCTCACTCAGGATCAGGGGTCCCTACTGCACCCCAACCTCAGGTCTCTCAACCTCATGGCCTGGCTGCTGAGAGGGTAGTCCTTGCTCCCCTTCTCCTGCCGGCGGAGGTGGAGGAGGTCGTCTTGGCTTCGCGACGACCTTCTACCCGCAAATGCTACGCCCTTAAATGGCGTCGCTTTGCAGTCTGGTGTACCCAACAGTCTCAGGATCCCTTCTCCTGCCCGGTGTCGGTGATCTTGCAGTACTTGCTACACCTCTCTAATCTGGGACTTAAGTCCAACTCTGTCAAAGTTCACCTCAGTGCTCTTTCGGCACATCATGTGCCAGTGGACAGTAGACCTCTCTCAAGCGACCCTCTCGTAGCGAGGTTTCTCCGAGGTCTCCTTCTACTTAAGCCACCTCTGCGCCCGCCAGCGCCTGACTGGGACCTGAATGTGGTTTTGCAGCGGATCACCTGTCCGCCTTTTGAACCTATGGCTACCTGTTCTCTCCGTTTTCTGTCTTGGAAAACACTGTTCTTGATAGCCCTCACTTCCGCTAGACGCGTAAGTGAATTGCAGGCCCTCGTGTCTGATCCCCCTTACACTAGGTTCTACAAGAATAGGGTAGTCCTACGGACTCACCCAAAATTTCTGCCTAAAGTGGTCTCCCCTTTTCACATCAATCAGGAGGTGGTACTTCCAACCTTCTTTCCCAGACCACACTCCAGCCGAGCTGAAACGGTCCTCCATACCCTGGACTGTAGAAGGGCATTGAACTTCTACCTTGACCGTACGCGGGAGCACCGTAAAGCTGCTCAGCTTTTTGTGTCTTTTGACCCCAATAAATTGGGGCTCCCGGTCTCCAAGCGTACTCTGTCCATCTGGGTTGCGGACTGTATCTCTTGGGCTTATGGGGCAGCCGGACTCTCCTTAGAAAGTCGACTTACGGCTCATTGCGTTCGGGCAAAGGCTACGTCAGTGGCTTACCTCCGCTCTGTTCCGCTGGCAGACATCTGCCGGGCCGCTACCTGGTCTTCGAGCCAGACTTTTGCGGTCCATTACTGTCTCGAGAGGGAGTCCCGTAGGGACAGTGCTTTCGGACAGGCAGTCCTCCGTAATCTCTTTGAGGTCTGAGCAACTCCTACCCTCCATCCCGGATGTGGGCTACCGGTGGGTGATAATTCAGCGAAGATTCTATCCTTCTGTGCTGCTGAGCTAGAGGGAGCTCATTTTTGTGCTTAGGGTCTCCGGTAGCCTTGAGCTTGGGAGTCCCATAAGTGAGGACTGACTTCCTGCTTGGTCCTGGAGAAAGCGTAGTTACTCACCTGTAACAGGTGTTCTCCAGGAGCAGCAGGAATCAGTCCTCACAACCCTCCCTCCTCCCCTTGGAGTTGCAATCGTCTGCTTATGTTCTTTTTGCAAATTTTTATGCTGTCTTTTTTTTAGCTATGTCATCTGACTGGCTAAGATGGCACCCTCGGGCGGGAAGACGACCGCGCATGCGCGCTGCAATTCCCAAAGGCTTTCTTTGAAAGCTGGGGAAAATTGCTCCGCGAGGGCTCCGTCGGCGCCGACGTCACCCATAAGTGAGGACTGATTCCTGCTGCTCCTGGAGAACACCTGTTACAGGTGAGTAACTACGCTTTCTATGTGAAGTCCACAGTCCCTGGAGGGTATCCGAGGAGTTGGAGCAGGAGAGGCCGGCAAAGGTGCCCAGGACAGATTTTGAGGCCTCCGGCAGCGGATCACGGATCCCCGAAGCTCATCCCGGCAAAGACTCCCTCTCCTCACCGATGTCTGAACTGATCACCCCGGTACCTGCGTCGAAGGCTGCATCTCCTGAGTGGGAAGCCAGGATGAAGGCGTTGGAACACAGCGTTACTGCTTCCTTGCCTCACAGAAAGCGTCTATGGCCAGTTCCGCCGATGCTCGCACTAAGACAGCAGGGACCTCAATGGCAAGGACTCCCTGGGCCGCTGAACCGATCCTTGAGAGCCTCAAGCCGATCCTCGGCGATGGTCTCGATCCTGGTCCCAGAAGCGAGATCCTCCCCGGCAAGAACTTCTGGCTCTGGCCAAGCAAAAGACATGGGTCATTGTAGACCCATTCGAAGTCCACCTCAGGAGCCGTCAGGACTCAAGTCCTCAACGGACTACTCTGACTGGGAGTCTGAGGGTGAGGCTTCCCTGGAGACGCGTGCACACTGCGATCTCCCCTTGGATCCATCTCCTCTGGCGTCGAGACTCCAATCCCCTCCTGAGGATACCTCTTTCCTCAAGTTTGTGCAGGATATGGGGAAGGCATTGTCCCCCGCCACAGAGTCTGAGGAGGACCCTTGCACAGAGGAACTCTAAATCCTCCAGTATGAGGCCCCACCCAAGAAGGCCCTGACGGGCCTGTCCCTACCATCCTCGGATGACGACTTCTTCGGATGTGGGAGAAACTCCTCGACATCCCCTCTTCGGCAAACCGATGGAGGACAAAGCGTCGGAGATCGAGACAGAGGGTTACCAGGACTCTGCTCTCCAGGAAGACCTCCACCGTTCCCAAGAAAAAACAGCAGTGAAAAGGTCTCCCTTTCACAGAAAAGGCAAGCCTTATTGGGGCTACCCCCAGTACTCCAGGCCCCCCAGATTGCACAGCAGAGTCACCAGGTCAAAGGAGCAGGCCAGGGCCTTTGAAAGCCTAAGGGCTCCAAGCCCCAAACATTGCTCCAGCCCAGGCTCGGTCAGGGTTTTGTCTCCCTGAGCATAACCTCTCCACCCGTGAGGAGCAGCTGCCAACAGGAAGGTGTCTGATTCATTTTGCCCATCGATGGCCTGCCATCACCACTGACACCTGGGCACCCAAAGTGGTCCGAGAAGGTTATCTCCTTCACCTGGACCAGACACCTCCTCCTTTCTTTCCAGGAGAGCTCCCTCTGACTCCTCTGCACCAGGCCCTGCTACTGCAGGAACTCACAGGTCTTCTCAAGGTTAGGGCCATGGAGTCAGTACTCCACCACCTAAGAGGAAAGGGTGCTACTCCAAGTACTTTCTGGTCCCAAAGAGAACAGGAGGCCTAAGGCCCATTCTAGATTTGTGAAACCTGAGCCAATTCCTGGTGTGGGAGAAATTCAAAATGCTCGTCCTTGGAACATTGCTGCCCTACCTCCAGTAGGGAGATTGGCTGTGCTCCTTGGACCTAAAGGATGCTTATACCCACACCCTTATCCATCCCAGCCACAGGCAGCACATAAGGTTCATGTTCAGGGGCAACCACTACCAGTAAAGGATTCTAGCCTTTGGCCTAGCCTCCGCACCAAGAGTCTTCACCAAATGCCTGGCTGTGGCGGCCGCCTACCTCCGTCTCAAAGGGGCCTTTGTCTTCCCATACCTGGAGGACTGGCTTGTGAAAGAAGGCACAGCCACAGAGGTGCAACAGGCCACGGCCTGCAGCATCAAGATCCTGCAGCATCTGGGTTTTGTGATAAACTACCCCAAATATCACCTTACTCCAACACAGAATCTGGAATTCATAGGAGCTTGTCTGGATGCCTTCCGCTCCCTGGACAGGGCCGATCGCCTCAGGGCTCTGGCTACTGAGGTGCAGTGCCATCCCGTAGTGTCGGCAAGATCCATGCTCCACCTACTAGGCCACATGGCATCCACAGTCCATGTGGTCCCCAACACCCACCTCCACATGCAGGGGCAGTTCAGTGGTGTCTCAGATCACAGTGGACACAAGCCATGGGCAGGCTCAGAGATGAGATCTTAGTGTCCCGTCAACTAGCAGAGTCGCTCAGTTGGTGGCAGAGCACACAGTACTTGCAGAGGGTCATGCCCTTCCAGCCCCCAAATCCTCAGAGTCCTCACTACTGACACGTCCCTTCTGGGCTGGGGTGCCCACTGCGAGGAACTGCGCATGCAGGGCAACTGGTCCCTAGTGAAGAACCAGCAGCAGATTAACCTGCTGGAGCTCAAGGCCATTTTTCTGGTGATCAAGGCTTTCCACCACCGCCTGCAGAACCAGTCGGTGCTAGTCCAAACAGACAACCACGTCTCGATTTTCTACCTGAACAAGCAGGGGGCACAGGATCTCAGCACCTCTCCCAGGAGGCATTAGCCCTCTGCTTATATGCAGTTGGGCAGTGAATGATCCTCGGAGCAGTATACCTTCTGGGCCAAGACAATGCCCTGGCAGATGAGCTGAGCAGGGTCCTCCAGCCACACAAATGGCTTCTAGACCCCAGGGTGGCACAGTGGCTATTCCATCTCTGCAGAACCCCAAGTCTGGACCTCTTTGCCAGTCCAGCCAGTGCTCAACTGTTCCACTTCTGCAGCCCCCAACTGCATCCGTCCGAGATAGCGGCAGATGCCTTCCTCTTCTCGTGGTCTGAGGGCCTTCTATATGCCTTCCCTCCCATGCCACTAATCACCCGGACCTTCTTCAAGGTCCTCCGCAGTGGCACAGGCAGCCTTGGTTCCCCCTGCTGCTTCATCTCTCGACAGAGCTTCCAGTCTCTCTGGGGAACATCCCGGGGCTACTGACCCAGGAGGAGGGCTCTCTTCTTCACCCCAACCTGGAATCCCTGTCATTAACAGCATGGCTGCTGAGTGGGTCACCTTAGCACCCTTCAACTTCCCAAGGGAGGAGGTCCTGGCTTCTCGTAAGAACTCCACGAGACATGCCCAGGCCTTTAAGTGGCACAGATTCTCAGTATGGTGTGTAGAGCAACAGGTAGACCTGTTCTCTTGCCAGGTGTACACGGTGTTGCAGTACTTGCTCCATCTTTTGTGGACCAGACTCGAGTCCAACTCTGTCTGTGTGCACCTGAGCGTGCTCTCGGCGCACCATCACTCCATAGAGTGGAAACCTCTTTCTGTGCAGCCCCTCATTACTTATTTTATGTGCGGCCTTCTGCTCGCTAAGCCTCCCATCTGCCCACCCCCGTGGAATGGGATCTTAGTGTGGTTCTGACGCACCTCACCTAGCCAACTTTTTAACCTCTGGCTACTTGTCATTTGTGTTATCTATCCTGGAAGGTTGTCTTCCTGGTGGCCTTCATCTCCACCCACAGAGTCAGGGAGCTTCAGGCTTTTGTGGCCGAGCCACCTTATATCAGGTTCTATAAGAACAGGGTCATGCTCTGCACCCACCCTAAATTCCTTCCAAAGGTGGTATCCACCTTCCATCTCAACCAGAAGTGGTGCTCCCCACTTTCTTTCCACGGCCCTATGCCGACAAGGCAGCAGCCATTCTCCATACTCTGGACTGCAAGAGGGCCCTGTCCTATCTGCAACGTACCCAGGGCCACCATAAAGCCTTGCAGCTTTTTGTTTCCTACAACCCCAGTTGACTGGTGGAGGCTGTTACCAAGCGGATCCTTCTCTCTGGGTGGTGGACTGCATTGCCTTCGGCCACGATCAGGCTGAGATCTTGGAATGCTGGGTCATGCCGCACAACGTCAGGGCTGTGGCAACCTCAATAGCAAGTCGCGCTCTGTCTCTATGGCAGACATCTGCCGGGCTGCCACATGGTCCTCAGTTCACAACTTTGCAGCTCACTGCTGCATGGAGAGGGAGTCCTGACGGGACAGTGCCTTCAGCCACGCCGTACTCTGTAATCTGTTAGGGGTTTAGGCAATTCCTGCCCTCCGACCCATCTTGTTCAGGCTACTGGAACGATGGTTCTCCCTGGACACTGGGGTCCCCAGAATCTCTATTCAGATGCGCTTGAGGCTGCTCATAGCTGAGCCATGTTTTTTCTATAGGTTCTCTGTAGCCTGTCCCTAGGGATTCCCATATGTGAGGACTGACTTCCTGCTTGTTCCTGGAGAAAGCATAGTTACTCACCTGTAACAGGTGTTCTCCAGAGGCAGCAGGAATCAGTCCTCGCAACCCTCCCTCCTCCACTTGGAGTTGTGTAGAATTTTTGCTGTCTTTTGTCTGATCTCCAGGAACAAGCAGGAATGAGTCTTCACATATGGGTACGTCGGTACCGACGGAGCCTGCGCGGGAACGCTCCCCAGCTTCCCAAAAAGGAAAGCTTTTGGGAGCATCCCACAGCGCCTGCGCGCTGCCTTCCCGCCTTTCCTAACCGCCTCTCCCCAGTTCTTCTTTTCCGCGGAGCCAGCAGGTCGTGTTCCTGTCACCGCTGAAGAAATTTTTTGTTTTATTTTATTTCTTTGGTCGCGCGTGTGCCTTCTCCGACGTCGGACCGGTACCGCCGGTCTTTCTTTCTTTTCTTAAAAAAAACACACAAAAAACCCCCCACATATTTTTCCCTCACTTAGTGTGTTTTTCCTCTTTTGGGTCTTAGGCCTCACGAAAAATTTTCTTCATGGAAAAACCAGCCTCCGGGTTTAAAAAATGCACTAAGTGCAGCGGTACTATTTCTCTTACCGACACCCATGAATGGTGTCTCAAATGTTTGGGTCCTGACCACTCCATTTTGGATTGTTCGTCCTGCTCCTTGATGTCCAAATGAGGTTTTCAGAACCGAGCAGCCAAGCTCCATGTTCTGTTTCCCTCTGATGAAGCTTCAGTGGCATCGACGTCTTCCAGGGCTGCTTCTTCCTCCCATGGATCTCAGGTAACCAAACATAAATCCAGCCTGTCCTCGAAGGGTAGATCTCCTTCCAAGCATCGAGATGCCTCTGGGCTTGCCCTCGAGGATCCTGCACCGGCAAAACTACCCCGGCAGGAAGCTCCGGCTTCCAAAGCTCCACCTATGGGGTTACAGGTTGACATCGATGGCACGGCCTCGACCGATCACCTGTTAGAATGCTCTGGCACAACCTTCCGGTACCGAATTCCAGGCATTCATGGCGTCGATGGATCAGAATGTTCTATCCATGCAGCAGGCTATCAGGGCCTTCATTCAAGCTACGACGCCGCTGATACCACAACAAACTCCGTTGTCGGTATCGGCCCAGGTACCGGCACCAATGCCGGTACCGGTACCCACTGCATCGACATTGGCCATGGTGTTGTCTGCAGCGGTTCCCTGCCTAGGGATGCCCATCGGTACCGAAACGGTACCAATAACGCCCGATGTCGATACGGCTCGGTACGCGTATCGAGCTTTGAAAGAGCACCCTGACAGTCGATACTTTGATTCCTCTGAAGATTCTGATGCATCGGAGGCATCTGCTGAAGTATCCATAGCCCTTCCTGAAGAGCCGCCTTCTCCAAAAAGAAGAATGTCTCCTCCAGAAGACTTGTCCTTTCAAGACTTCATAAGAGAAGTGGCTAAAGGGCTCTCTATTTCAGTAACCTCTGAATCAGAGCCTAGAGCAAAAAAATTGGATATTTTAGGTTATTCTAAGGCTCCTAAGGAGGCAGTCACCTTGCCAATTCATGAGATTCTTTATGATCACATGATTGACTTATGGGAGACTCCTCTCACTATCTCTCCTCATTCTCGTAGGTTGGACACTATGTACCGTGTCCCTCCTTGTCCTGGTTTTCATAAAACACAGCTTCCTCACCATTCTATTGAGGTGGAGTCAGCTATGAAAAAGATAAAGAGTGCAAAAAGACACTCCTCTGCTCCTCCAGGAAGAGAATGCAGGACCTTGGATGCTTTTGGTAGGAAAATCTTCCAAGCCAGTATGCTCATTGCCAGAATCAACTCCTATAGTCTTTATATGGGAATGTTTCTGAAAGAAGTTGCAGATAAGCTGCACACTTTCCTCCCTTTTCTTCCAGAGGATAAAAGGGAAGAATTTCTTATTTGGCTTAAGCATACTCAAGATATTTCAAAGTTTTCCAACCGTGCAGCTTTTGATTCCTTTGAAGGTGCCAGCAGAGCTTCGGCCATTACCATAGCTGCTCGCAGAATTGCTTGGCTCCAAGCTTCTGATCTAGAATCTTGGGTCCAGGATGGCTTGGGAAATCTTCCCTGTACAGGAGAAAACTTGTTTGGCAAAGATTGGCAAATAAAAGCCACTCAAATGGATGCAGAAAATTCTGCTTTGGATAGACTTTCAAAGTCAAACTCCATTCCTGCCAAGAAAAATCCTTTCAAGAAGTCTTTTTTCAAGAAAGGCAGATTCCATCCTGCTTCTGGCCAACAATCATCTACAGGTCGTTTTGCTGCTAAGCGTCAGCAACCTAAACAGGCCAGGCCTAAGCCTACAGGGGCTGCTGCAACTCAGCAGACCCAGCCTCCTCAGGGCTTTTGACTTGATGCTAGAGAACTTAGCCTTTCTGGCTCTGAAACAGCCAGAGCCTCTCACCATTCCAGGAAGGTTAGCTCATTTTGCTCCCAGATGGGAGCAAATTACAACAGAGCAGTGGACCCTCTCCATCATAACGGAGGGCTACAAACTTCATTTCTCAAACCTTCCTCCTCACACCATGGTGAGACATTTCAATTCTCCAACATCTCTCCTCGACCTTCTAGGTCAGGAGGTGGCTGCCCTTCTTGCCCAAGGGGCAATAGAAGAAGTACCTCTTCTTCAACAAGAGTCAGGGTTTTACTCCCCCTACTTTCTGATCCCAAAGAAAACAGGGGGCTACAGACCCATATTAGATCTCAGAGAATTGAACAAATTTCTATGCAAGGAGAAATTCAAGATGCTTTCTCTGGGCACTCTCCTTCCATATTTTCAGAGTCAGGATTGGCTTTGTTCTCTAGATCTCAAGGATGCGTACACACATGTCCTCATCCATCCATCTCACAGAAGGTTCCTCCGTTTTCTTTTCCAAGGAAAGCATTACCAATACAGGGTTCTTCCTTTTGGTCTGGCCTCTGCTCCAAGAGTGTTCACCAAATGCATGGCAGTAGTAGCTGCATTTCTATGCACTCTGGGAATATTTGTATTCCCATACCTGGACGACTGGCTCATCCGAGCTCCATCTCTGTCAGAGGCCCAGACTTCCCTGGACTGCACAATGCGCATTCTGCAGTATCTGGGACTTGTGGTAAACCTCCCAAAGTCCCAGCTCACCCCTACTCAGTCCCTAGAGTTCATAGGGGCCTGGCTAGATACTACCACTGCAAGGGCCTATCTTCCTCAGGCCCGTTGCCTACACCTAGTGCAGTTAGCCTCCCAGATTCAGTCAAAGAGCCATTTAACTGCCCGGGAGATGCTACAACTGCTAGGCCACATGGCATCCACAGTGCATGTGGTCCCCTATGCTCGCCTTCACATGAGAGCAGCTCAATGGACTTTGTCCACCCAGTGGACTCAAGCATCAGGGGCTCTGTCAGACAAAATAGTAACCTCCAGGCGCCTCTTTTGGTCTCTCCAGTGGTGAAAGTCCACCGAAAATCTGTTGCTGGGGTCCCCCTTCCAACAGTTGTTGCCCCAGACAACCCTCACAACAGATGCCTCCCAAACAGGTTGGGGAGCTCATCTAGAAAGACCTCTCCACTCAGGGCACTTGGTCTCCACAGGAGACCTCTCTACATATCAACCACTTGGAGCTCCGAGCAGTTTTTCTAGTTCTCAAGGTCTTTCATACCCTGCTCAGCTACAAGACAGTCCTCATTCATACGGACAATCAGGTAGCCATGTTTTACATAAACAAGCAAGGAAGAACTGGCTCTCTGTTGCTTTGCAACGAAGCTTTGAGATTGTGGGCCTTCGCCAGAGAGCATCAAATCCATCTCCTGGCCGTATAACTTCCAGGAATCCAAAACTCTTGGGCAGACAGACTCAGTTGAGTTCTGCTTCCACACGAATGGTCCATGCACATGGACCAGGTACTCAAAATCTTTCAAGAGTGGGGAACCCAAGACATAGACCTCTTTGCAAGTCCGTGGAATGCCAAACTTCCCTGGTTCTGTTCCAGAATTCCATGTCAGGGAGTTCAGGCCAAGGATGCCTTCCTCCTTCACTGGGGTCAAGACTTCCTGTATGCCTTTCCACCCATTCCCTTAATTCCCAAGACTCTGTTCAAGCTCCAGAGGGATCAAGGATCTATGATCCTCATAGCTCCACGCTGGCCACGCCAAGTGTGGTACCCTCTACTTCTGCATCTCTCTCAAGCTCCCTCCCTAGACTTGGGAGCTGCTCCAGACCTTCTGTCCCAGGAGGAGGGGACTTTGTGGCACCCAAACCCCAAGTCCCTTCACCTCAGGGCTTGGTTGCTGAAGGCTTAGACCTTCAAGGTTGGAATCTTTCTCAGCAGGTGAAGGATATCCTCCATGCTTCCAGAAAACCTTCTACTAGACATTCCTATGCTTTTAAATGGAAAAGGTTTTCCATTTGGTGTACTGAGAAGGGTCTTGACCCTCTAGCACTACCTTTGAATTCTCTATTGGAATATCTCCTGCATCTCTCCAATGTAGGCCTTAAGACGAATTCAGTAAGGGTCCATTTGATTGCTATTGCAGCATCCCTTAAGCCTCTCAATGGACAGCCTATTTCCTCTCATCCTCTTATTGCAAGATTCATGAGAGGCCTAACTTTAACTAAACCTCCCATTAGGCCTCCTCTGGTGGCATGGGACTTAAATCTGGTTCTTGGTCAGCTTATGAAGCCACCTTTTGAACCCTTAGCCACCACCTCCTTGAAATTTCTTTCCTGGAAGGTTATTTTCCTCATTGCAGTCACCTCAGCTCGCCGCATCAGTGAACTGCAGGTCTTAGTGGCTAATGCACCTGATACAAGGTTCCATCGTGATAAGGTAGTCCTTAGGACCAATCCACACTTAATGCCTAAAGTGGTCTCACCTTTTCATCTTAATCAAGAGGTGTATTTACCTGTCTTTTTTTCCAGGTCCTCATGCATCAAGTGCAGAAAGGAATCTTCATACCCTGGATTGTAAGAGAGCTCTTGCCTTTTACTTACAAAGGACACAGCAACATAGAAAGTCTTCTCCACTCTTTGTTGCTTTTGATCCCTCTCATTTGGGACTTCCAGTCTCTAAGAGGACACTGTCCAATTGGATTGCTCAGTGTATTTCTTTCGCCTACCAGAGTAAGAACCTTTCTCTGGAGGGCCATGTCACAGCTCATAATGTGAGGGCCATGGCCACCTCGATGGCTCATCTAAATTCTGTGTCCATCGACCAGATCTGTCAAGCGGCCACCTGGGCCTCGGTTCATACCTTCACAGCCCATTACTGTTTGGACAAGGACTCCCGCCGGGATGCCTTGTTTGGTCAGGCTGTTCTCAAACACCTGTTCCATGCTTAATCAACTCCTGCCCTCCTTCCCTGGATGGGTGCCTGAGATCCATAGGAGGAAGTAGAGCCCTTCTCAGGGTCTTATAACCTTGGGGATCTCCCAGGCATCTCTAGCTAGGGAGTCCCCATATATGAAGACTCATTCCTGCTTGTTCCTGGAGATAGCACAGTTACTTACCTGTAACAGGTGATCTCTGGGAACAGCAGGAACATAAGAACATAAGAAATGCCATACTGGGTCAGACCGAGGTCCATCAAGCCCAGTATCCTGTTTCCAACAGTGGCCAATCTAGGTCATACGTACCTAGCAGTTTCCCCAAAAGACACAGGTTCTGCAGTGCTTGTACTAGGTCAAGCATTGATATCCTGGGTCCCTTTTTAATAGTGGTTTATGGACCTTTCCTCCAGGAACTTGTCCAAACCTTTTTTAAACCCAGCTATACTAACAGCCCTTACTACATCCTCCGGTAACAGATTCCAGAGTTTGATTACATGTTGAGTGAAGAAATATTTTCTCTTACTTGTCTTAAATAGTTTACCCCGTAGCTTCATTACATGTCCCCTAGTCCTTCTATATTCTGATAGCGTAAACAATTGATCCACGTTTATCCGTTCCACTCCATTCATTAATTTATAGACCTCTATCATATCTCCCCTCAGCCGTCTCTTTTCCAGGTTAAAGAGCCCTAACCTTTTTAGCCTCTCTTCATAGGAGTAGCCTTCCATCCCCTTCACCAATTTGGTGGCTCTTCTCTGTACTTTTTCTAATAACTCTATGTCTTTTTTAAGATACGGTGACCAGAATTGCACACAATATTCAAGGTGCGGTCGTATCATGGAGCAATACAGAGGCATTATAATATCCTTTGTTTTATTCTCCATCCCTTTCCTTATGATACCTAGCATTCTATTTGCTTTCTTGGCCACCGCTGCACACTGGGCGGAGGGTTTTAACATGTTATCCACGATGACTCCTAAATCTTTTTCCTGGGTGGTGGTTTCTAATGTGGAGCCTTGCATCGTGTAACTATAGTGTGGGTTGTTCTTTCCTAGGTGCATAACTTTGCACTTGTCCACATTAAATTTCATCTGCCATTTGGATGCCCAGTCTTCCAATTTATCCAGATCTTCCTGCAGTTTTCCACAATCCTCTTGGGTTTTAACAACTCTAAACAGTTTTGTGTCATCTGCAAATTTGATAACCTCACTAGTTATTCCCTTTTCCAGGTCATTTATGAATATGTCAAAAAGTAGCGGACCCAGTACAGATCCCTGGGGTACTCCACTATTCACCTTTTTCCATTGGGAATATTGGCCATTTAGCCCTACCCTCTGCTTTCTATCTTTTAACCAGTTCCCGATCCACAATAGTACACTGCCTCCTATCCCTTGACTTTTTAGCTTCGCCAAAAGTCTCTGATGGGGGACCTTGTCAAAAGCTTTCTGAAAGTCCAGATACACTATATCAACCGACTCACCTTTGTCTACCTGTTTATGCACACCTTCAAAAAAACAGATCAGATTAGTAAGACAAGATCTTCCTTGTCTAAAGCCATGTTGGCTGTCTCCCATTAGGCCATGACTATCTACATGCTGTGTAATTTTGTTCTTTATGATGGTTTCTACCATTTTCCCTGGTACTGACGTCAGGCTCACCGGTCTGTAATTTCCCGGGTCACCCCTGGAACCCTTTTTAAAAATTGGTGTTACGTTGGCGACCCTCCAATCTTCAGGTATTACAGATGATTTTAATGAAAGTTCACAGATTACCAATAGCAAGTCTGCAATCTCATATTTCAGTTCTTTCAACACTCTGGGATGTATACCATCCGGTCCAGGTGATTTGCTACTATTCAGTTTATCAAATAGTTGTAATATATCTTCCCGGTGTAGCGATATTTCTCTCAATTCCTCTGCAGTATCACCTTTAAATACCACTTCAGTCTTGGGTAACATCCCTACATCTTCCTCAGTAAAGACCGAAGCAAAGAATTCATTCAGTCTCTCTGCTATAGCCTTGTCTCCTCTTACTGCCCCTTTTACCCCTCTATCATCTAACGGTCCAATTGACTCTCTCACAGGCCTTTTGCTACGAATGTACTTGAAAAAGTCTTTATTTCGTGTTTTTGCTTCCGTAGCAAGTTTCTTCTCAAATTCCCGCTTTGCCTGCCTTATCAATGCTTTGCATTTAACTTGCCAGTGCTTGTGCTGTTTCCAGTTTTCATCATTTGGCTCTTTTTTTCCATTTCCTGAAGGTTGCTCTTTTGGCAGCAACAGCCTCTCTGACCTCACCTTTAAACCATGCTGGCAGTTTTTTGGACTTTCTTCCACTTTTCTTAATGCGTGGAATACAGCTGGTCTGGGCTTCGACGATAGTATTTTTAAATAACACCCAAGCTTGCTATAAGTCTTTAACCTTTGGAACCGCTCCTTTTAGTTTTTTCCGAACTATATTCCTCATTCTATCATAGTCTCCCTTTTGAAAGTTAAAAGGTAGTACTTGTGGATTCCTTTACTATCTGTCCTCCACTGATTAAATCAAACATGATCATACTATGATCACTATTGCCAAGTGGTCCCAACACCCTTATTTCTTGCACCAGATCTGGCGTTCCACTAAGGACTAGGTCCAGTATGGCTTCCCCTCTGGTTGGTTCATGAATCAGTTTGCTCCAAGAAGCAGTCATTTATTTCATCTAGAAACTTTATCTCGTTAGCTTGTCCTGCTGTGACACTGTCCCAGTCGATACCGGGGTAATTGAAATCACCCATTATTACTACTCTGTTGTGGCTTTTGTTAGCTTCCTTGATTTCTTTGAGCATTTCATCATCCATTTGTTCATTCTGGCCAGGCGGTCGATAGTATACTCCCACTGCTATCACCTTCCCCTTCATAAATGGAATTTCAATCCATAGAGATTCTACAGCAAATTTTGTTCCCTGCAAAACTTTAATCCTTTCTGACTCAATGCCCTCTCTAACATAGAGCGCAACCCCTCCACCAATTTGTTCAGCTCTATCATTACGATATAGTTTGTATCCAGGTATCACAGTGTCCCACTGGTTATCCTCCTTCCACCATGTCTCTGAGAGTGCAATCATATCTAACCTCTCATTTAGTGCTATATATTCTAATTCTCCCATCTTATTGTTTAGACTTCTAGCATTGGCATACAAGCATTTTAGAGACTGTATTTTATTAATATTAATCTGGCTATTGGTAGGCATGGGTAATTGGGAATCTTTATGCTCTGTCTGCTCCTTACTCAAGGGCATTTGGGCTACTATACTCCCTTTTGGAACCTCACTGCTTTTGGTAGTATCCTTCAAGGATACCTTTGTCCGAACCATGCGCTCTTTGGGTGACTGTCGGCTTTCCCCTATTTTCTAGTTTAAAAGCTTCTCTATCTCTTTTTTAAAGGTTAATGCCAGCAGTCTGGTCCCATCCTGATTAAGGTGAAGCCCATCCCTTCGGAAGAGCCCCCCCTTTCCCCAGAATGTTCCCCAGTTCCTAACAAATCCAAAACCCTCATCCTTGCACCATTGTCTCATCCACGCATTGAGACTCCGGAGCTCTGCCTGTCTTTTGGGTCCTGCACGTGGAACAGGAAGCATTTCGGAGAACGCTATCCTGGAAGTTCTGGATTTCAACTTCCTACCTAAAAGCTTAAATTTAGCCTCCAGAACTTCCCTACCACATTTTCCTATGTCATTGGTACCAACATGTACCAAGACAGCAGACTCCCCCCCAGCACTATCTATGATCCTATCTAGGCGGTGCGTGAGATCTGCTACCTTCGCACCAGGCAGGCATGTTACCAGGCGATCCTCACGTCCACCAGCCACCCAGCTATCTACATTCCTAATGATTGAATCACCAACTATAACAGCTGTCCTGACCCTCCCCTCATGGGGACATGGCCCTGGAGAAACGTCCTCGGTGCGAGAGGGTTTTACATCACCTGGAGGACAGGTCCTAGTTACAGGATCACTTCCTGCCACACCAGGGTGATGCTCTCCTGTCATGTGACCTCTCTCCTCCATGGCAACAGGGATGCTGCCAGACTGGAGGTGGGACTTCAGGACTATATCCCTGTAGGTCTCGTCCATGTACTTCTCTGTCTTTCTTATGTCTTCCAGGTCTGCTACTCTAGCCTCTAGAGAACGGACTCGTTCCCTGAGAGCAAAGAGCTCCCTGCACTTAGTGCATATGTAGGACCTCTCACCAACTGGGAGAAAATCATACATGTGACACTCAATGCAAAAGACCGGAGAACCCCCATCTCGTTGCTGGACTGCTGTCTGCATCTTAGTTTAAAGCTTGTGTTTAGGTCTTTTAAATTCGGTATATAATAAGGATTGGTGTAGATGCTTATACTAATAAAAGTGTATCTAATACCCCTAATACACCCTGTGTACCTGAAGCTTAATTAATCTCAGGTCCTCTGTGTATGACTGATTTGGATTAAGAGCTGCACCTGAGAGCAGCCCCTTTCCTCTAAGATGTGCAAGTACCTATAAAACTACAATTACCCCAGGGGTGGGTGGGTGCTGGGGAGGGAGGGAGGGAGATAAGTCCTATTAAAGAGGGCAGTTACAAGGTACCCTGTCCTGAACCCTCAGCAGGGGGATTGGGGTACCACCCAAAGCCCAGTTAGTTGAGAGAAGAACCCACCCACCTCCCCTAGGAGTTGTATCTCTCTATCTATCTTTCCTTTCCTCTCTCTCTTTGTCTCAGCTTTAAAACTCAAACTGGGGAGAGGCGGTTAGGAAAGGCGGGAAGGCAGCGTGCAGGCGCTATGGGATGCTCCCAAAAGCTTTCCTTTTTGGGAAGCTGGGGAGCGTTCTCACGCAGGCTCCGTCGGTACCGACGTACCCATATGTGAAGACTCATTTGTGAAGACTTATTCCTGCTGTTCCCAGAGATCACCTGTTACAGGTAAGTAACTGTGCTTTCTAGCTATGTCTTTTGACTGACTAAGATGGCACCCTTGGGTGGGAAGGGGATTACGCATCCGTGGTGGCATCTCTCAAAGGCTTTCTTTGAATGCTGGGGAGATGCTTCCACGGGGCTCCGTCGGCACCGATGTCACCCATATGTGAGGACTGATTCCTTCTTCCCTTTGAGAACACCTGTTACAGGTGAGTAGCTATGCTTTTTCATATTGGACTTCAGTTCATTTCTTCATTTGCCCCATTTTATGTGGAAAGTATCTGAGAAAGTATATCCAGCATATTTTTTGTCACAAGTACACCTAGCAATTACATAGACAAGCATACATTTCAAATTGGCTACCATACTGCATTTTTCACTGGCAGTTATATGTAGCCATCCATAGGTTGTCCTGTGTTAAAGAGATTTATTTGTGAGATTCCAACCTGTGCTGTCTCTGCACTCTTTTCTGGGAACAAGCAGGAATAAGTCCTCACATATGGGTGATGTCACCGATGGAGCCCACGCGGGAATGCTCCCTAGCTTCCATAGGAAGGTTTTGGGAGCTCCATCGCCCATATGTGCCTGCCTTCCTGCCTGCTGGAGCCACCTTCTTCTCAGTAAGAAGACAAAGTTTTTAGAACAAAAACAACACCATTGGGAGGAGGGAGGATTGGGAGGACTTATTCCTGCTGTTCCCAGAGAACACCTGTTACAGGTGAGTAGCCAAACTTTTTCCGGGAACCAGCAAGAATGACATTTTCACATATGGGATTCCCCAGCTTACAGGTTACTGAAAAAAATTGCAGAAAAAAGCAAGCCCAACGGAGCAACCAAGGGGAGAACTGGAAGAAACAGCATGAGTAGTCTAAGGGACTCGCCAAATCAGCATCCCCTGCTGGCATCAACATCAGGAAGACATTACAGTGGCCTGGATGGAAGGAGTTGAATCTAAGTCCCAAGCAAGTGCTGGAGTATGGCTTGGGCAAGGTTACTGTCACACCAGAAATCTGCATACAGACAGCAGTGGGAAATGAAAGTGTGGACAGATAACCATGTAGCAGCCCTGCAAATCTCCACTGTGGAGACAGTGTACACTGGCCACAGAAGTGACCATAAATCATACGTTATGAGCCGTGACATGGTGATCAAGGTTTAGCCCAACAATCGGCCACCCAGATGGATAGTGTGCCCTTGGAAACGGCCATGCCCATCCTATTAGGGTCAAAGGAGACAGAGTTGAGTAGAATGCCGATGGGCCTTCGTCCTTTTCAGGTAGAAAGCCAAAGCTCTCTTGCAATCCAAGGTGTGCAATGTGGCCTCAGCCCAGGTGGTGTGAGGCCGGGGAAAGAAAGTGGGTAGAACCACTGACTGGTTCAGGTGGAAAGCTGAGACCACCTTAGACGGGAAACACAGATGCATGCACAAAACCACTCTGTTTTGGTGGAACCTGGTGTTGGGTGCATGCACCACCAATGTTTGCAGCTTGCTAATGCAGCAGGCTGAAGTGATTGCCACCAGAAATATAACCTTCCAGGTAAAGAACTTAGTGGACCAGAAGCCAGTGCCTCGAAAGGGGCTGCAAGGAGCTGCCCCAGGAACACAATGAGATCACATGCTACCAGCAGGGGTCAGATTGGAGATCGGAGGTTTAGAATGGAGACCCCGCATGAACAAGCAGGTGAGTGGAGGTGGAGATGGGTTTGCCAGCTGGCCCATGATGGTGTGCCCCAATCTCGCTCAAGTGCACTTGGACAGAATTGGACTTGAGGCCTGAGTCAGAAAGGTGGAGGCGATACATTAGTAAACTCTCCACAGCACAAGAGAAAAGGTCCAATGCTCTATCAGTGCACCAAAGAGAAAATTGGCACCACTTAAAGGTATAGGAACGGCTTGTGGAGTCCCTACAAGACACCAGGAGGACATTCTCCTCCTCCACGGGAAGGTGAAGTTCTGAAAGAGCTAACCACTCTGCATCCATGCCATTAAGGCCAGGGACCACACATAGGGATAAAGGAGGGCCCCGCGCTCCTGAGAGATAAGATTCGGGGCACATCCCGGCATGAAGAGCTTCTTCTGAGAGAGCCGCAGAAGTAGAGGAAACCACGGTTCCTGGGATCAATAAGGGGCAGTGAGTATCATGCCTCTTTTGGCCTGGAGCTTGAACAAGGTCATCGCAACCAATGGGATCAGAAGGTAGGCATAGAGCAGTCCCCCACCCCAGTCCAGAAGGAGCGCATCGAAGGCCAGCTGATTGCCAGAAGGTATCCTGGAGCAGAAGCAAGGCACCTGAGCATTGTCCGCAGTGGAAAAGAGGTCGACCTGGGGGGGATTCCCCACATCGCAATGATGCCACTCACCATCCTCTTGTTGAGGGTTCACTTGTGGGGCTGAAGGACTAGACCGGGGTGGGCAATTCCGGTCCTGGAGGGCCGCAGACCAGTCAGGTTTTTATGATGTCCCTAATGAATATTCATGGACCTATTTCCATACAATGGAAGGCAGTGGATGCAAATAGATCTCATGAATATTCATTAGGGACATCATGAAAACCTGACTAGTCTGCGGCCCTCCAGGGCCGGAATTGCCCACCCCTGGACTAGACTAAAAAGGTCTGCTAGAGTATTGAGCTTCCCCAGCAGGTTTGTTTGTTTGTTTGTTTATTTATTTATTTATTTATTTATATTCTCTTATATACCGCGCTATTCTGCATCAGTGCGGTTTACATTGAACAAACTGAAATTACATTGAACAGGGCATTATAACTTGGAGATAACTATTTTACAGGGGCATGGGCTATGGAGGGTTAAGTGGCTTGCCCAAGACCACAAGGAGCACCTGTGGGACTAGAAACCCCAGTCCTTCCGGCCCAAGGTTGCTGTCCTCTAGTGGGATTTGAACCCCCGACCTTCCGGCCTGAAGTACCTTGCCCCAACCACTAGGCCACTCCTCCACTATAGCCTTGTCTCCTTTTACTGCCCCTTTGACCCCTCTATCATCTAATGGTCCAATTGACTCTCTCACAGGCCTTTGGCTAATCTACTAAAGAGGGTTTTAAACTAGATTCGTTGGGGATGGGTGAAGAAAGCCCCCAGGTAAGTGAAAGCCCCCAGGTAGGTGATACATTAAATACCTTTATGGAAATGGGTAACAGGGGTAACATATGGAAAGCAGTGTGTATAAATGCCCGTAGCATGGGAAATAAGATCCCTGATGTTGAAGCTTTGGTGGGAGTGGCTGACTTGGATTTAGTGGCAGTTACAGAAACATGGTTCACAGAAAACCATGATTGGGATGTAACTATACCTGGCTATACTTTATTCAGAAAGGACAGGGTAGGAAGAAGGGGAGGAGGAGTGGCACTATATGTAAAAACTACTGTTAAAGCTTTGGAATTACAGAGCTTAAAAGGGAGGGTTAAACTAGAAAGAGGGAAAGAGAAATCTGTTTGCATTGGTGTGATATACAGACCTCCCTCACAAGAGGAAGAGGTGGACAGAGAGTTAATTGAAGACATACGCAGCATTGCTAGGAAAGGGGAAGTGCTACTGATAGGAGATTTCAATATGCCAGATGTTGTTTGGCACATTCCTGCTGCAGTATCACCTAGAAGTAAGGAGATCCTGGATTCTCTACAGGGAGAACTATTCAGGCAATTGGTAACAGACCCTACACATGAAGGGGCCATACTGGACTTGGTGCTTACCAATGGTGAAAGTGTTTCTGATGTTGTAGTGGGAGATCATTTTGCATCCAGTGATCACCAGATGGTGTGGTTCAGTATTAGGACTAGGGTTGTTAGAATCCATTCCAAGGTGAGGATCTTAGACTTTAGGAAGACTAACTTTGCGAAGATGGGCCAATACCTCAGGGAGTCGTTAGTGGGATGGGAACAGCTGGGGGATGTAGAAAAACAGTGGGCAAAACTGAAAGGGGGTATTTTAAAGGCAACCAACCTTTTTGTTAAAATGGTAAATAAAGGCAAAAGGAAAAGGAGACCGCTATGTTTTTCGAAGGAAGTAGCTGAAAAAGTGAAGAAAAAGAGGGAGACCTTCATGAAATACAAGAGATCACAGAGAGAGGAAGACAGGCATCTGTATTTGGAAAAACTCAGAGAAGCTAGCAAAGTAGTCAAGAAGGCAAAGATTCAAAAGGAGGAGGAAATAGCCAATGCAATAAAATGGGGGGATAAGACATTTTTCAGATATATTAGTGAGAAGAGGAAGGGCAAGAGTAGTATTGTCAGACTCAAGGGTGCAGGGGGGGGAATATGTAGAAGCTGATAAGGATAAAGCGGAATTGCTTAACAAATATTTTTGTTCTGTGTTCACAGATGAAGAACCAGGAGCAGGACCTCAGAAAACACCCACAAATAGGAACAGAAGCGAGGGACATCTTGAACAATTTTCAGAAGACTGTGTTCGTGAGAAACTAGCTCAACTTAAAGTAGACAAAGTGATGGGACCGGATGGGATACACCCTAGAATACTGAGGGAACTTGGGGACGTTCTAGCAACTCCACTGACTGACCTTTTCAATGCCTTGTTGGAGTCTGGAGTGGTGCCAAAGGACTGGAGAGAGGCTCATGTGGTGCCTTTACACAAAAGCGGAAGTAAGGATGTGGTTGAAAACTACAGGCCGGTTAGTTTAACTTCGGTGGTGAGTAAATTATTGGAAACTCTGCTGAAAGGGAAAATAGTGAGGTTTCTGGAGTCCAGCGGATTACAGGATCCGAGGCAGCATGGATTCACCAGAGGCAGGTCTTGTCATTCAAATCTGATTGATTTCTTTGACTGGGTGACCAGGAAGTTGGACCGAGGGAGAGCTCTAGATGTGGTGTATTTAGATTTCAGTAAAGCCTTTGACACTGTTCCTTACAGGTGACTTATAAACAAACTGAGCACCCTAGGGATGGACCCTAAAGTTACTTCTTGGGTTAGAAATTGGTTGGGTGGGAAGCGACAAAGAGTACAAGTAAATGGAGCTCACTCTGAGGAGAAGGATGTTATCAGTGATGTGCCCCAGGGATCTGTCCTTGGTCCGATTCTTTTTAACATCTTTGTTAGTGATATAGCGGAAGGGCTGTCGGGTAAGGTTTGCATCTTTGCGGATGATACAAAAATCTGCAATAGGGTAGACACCCAGGAAGGGGTAGATAACATGAGGAGGGATCTAGCTAAGCTTGAAGAATGGTCTAGAATTTGGCAGCTGGGATTTAATGTTAAAAAAATGTAAGGTCATGCATTTGGGCTGCAGCAATCTGAGGGAGCAATACAGTATAGGAGGTGAAGTACTTTTGTCCACTAAAGAAGAGCGGGACCTAGGCGTGGTTGTATCTGATCTTAAAGTAGCTAAACAGGTAGAAAAGGCGACGGCAAAAGCTAGAAGGTTGCTTGGGCGCATACGGAGAGGAATGGCTAGCAGAAAAAAGGAGGTGATAATGCCTCTGTATAAGTCTTTGGTGCGACCTCATATGGAGTATAGTGTGCAATTCTGGAGACCGCACCTTCAAAAGGATGTGAACAGGATGGAGTCGGTGCAGAGGGTGGCTACTAAAATGATTAGTGGGCTTCATTATAAAGCATATGAGGACAGACTTAAGGATCTTAATATGTACACCTTAGAGGAAAGGCAGGATAGAGGTGATATGATTGAGATGTTTAAATACCTCCTTGGCATAAATGTTCAGGGAGAGAGCCTCTTTCAATTGAAAGCAAGTTCTGCTACGAGGGGACATGGGATGAGGGTGAAGGGAGATAGATTCAGGAGTGATATGCGGAAATATTTCTTTACGGATAGAGTAGTGGATCCATGGAATAGTCTCCCAGTGGAGGTGGTAGAGATGAGGACAGTAACTGAATTCAAAAAAGCATGGGACCAACACAGAGGATCTCTAAAGGTAAAAAGTGGACTGTTGTAGTTGTTGACATGGAAGGACAGACTAGATAGGCCATGTGGTCTTTTTCTGTGATCATGTTTCTATGTTTCTGTGTTTCTATATGCCCCCCCGCCCTCCACAAGCAAAACAAGTCCCATGGTCAGACCATTACCGTATTAATTTCATAATTCCAATTATACCACCTACAGCTTTATATAGCAAAAATGAATCTCGCACACTATTCAAAGAATTTCAAAAGGATAACTTCTTGATAGACGTCATTCCATAATTAGAGATTCCCTTAACAGAGTTAGATGATATACTAGCTAATTGGAACTCCTTAATACATAATGTTGCTACTTCACCTAAATTGACCAAATCCCAGCACACAAATTCTACAAGAAAGATCTGAGAAATGGTATGCCCATGACCTGAAGAAGTTAAAGCAAAAATTGAGAAGACTTGAATATAAATGGAGGGAGAATAAATCTATGGATAACAAACCAACTTATCTCCAGGAACAAGCAGGAATGTTGTCTTCACATATGGGTATCGTCGGTACCGACGGAGCCTGTGCGGGAACGCTCCCCAGCGTCCAATAGGAACGCTTTTGGGAGCATCCCTCAGCACATGCACACTACCTTCCCGCCTTTCTAAATGTCCCTCTTCAGTTCTTCGTTTTCCGCGGAGCCGACAGGACCCATACCCTGTCACTGCAGAAAATTCCGTCTTTAAAATTGTTTTCTTGTAGTTGCGTTTGCTTCCGCACGATGCCCACCAGTACCACCGGTTCTTTTCTTTTCTCAAAAATGTTTATACTTTGAACTGTTTCTCTTCAGAAACTTTTTTTTTTCGGTGCTAGGTGCCATTTTGGGCATTAGGCCTCATATTCCTGAAACATGGAGAAACCCAATTAGTGGTTTTAAAAAATGTACTAAGTGTGGCGGTACCATTTCCGTCACTGACACCCATGATTGGTGTCTTAAATGTTTAGGGCCTGAACATTCTCCATCTGAATGTCTCTCCTGTATGGGGATGACTAAGAGAGGAAGACAAAACCGGGCTGCAAAGCTCGGTACTCTCTTCGGATGCCAGACACATTGCATCGACATCTTCAAGAGCCTCCTCTTCCTCCCATGGATCTCAGGTAACTAAACAAAAAAAGCTGGTCCTCAAAGGGTAGCTCTCCTGCTAAGCATCGAGAGGCCATTGGCATTGCCCTTGAGAGAACTACACCGGCAGAACAGCCCCGGCGGGAGGCTTCGGCTTCCAAAGCATCAAGGGGGCTCCAGGATGTTCTCGAGGCCTCGACCTCTCAAGAACTACTTGTGCCATGCTCAGGGGTCCCGGCCGTTTTCACCGGTACAGACACCCAGGCATCGGCAGCGTCGATAGACCAGAGGTTCCTCGCTATCGAACGCAGCATTGCAGCTCTTCTCACAGCTGCGGTACTGTTGACACCTATGGTTCAACGGGCACCGGTACCGACATCGATATCGATGCCGGCACCTACACCGGTACAGACACCAGTACTGGTACCGACGATACCGGCTCCGGTGGGAATTCTTCCCACGCCATCTTTTGCTGGAATCGACAGATCGGTACCGGATCAACTCTGTACCGACTTCGATCGATACCGGTACCGTGCTTTGCATGAGCATCGTGGTCAGGAATACTTCGAATTCTCTGATTCCGAAGACTCTGACAATTCTGCTGGTACCAGAGGGTTTCTCCCGGAAGATCCCTCTTCTCCCCAACACAGAATGTCACCTCCAGAGGACATGTCTTTTTTCAGGATTTTATTCGTGATGTGGCCAAGATGTGTAGGATGAAAAGTGCTAAGAGGCATGCATCCAATCCCCCAGGTCGTGAATGCAGGACTCTGGATGCTTTTGGGCGCCAAACCTTTCAGGCTTCCATGCTTTCAGCTAGGATCAGTTCATATATACTATATATGGGAATGTTCCTCAAAGAAGTTACAGGAGACTTGGAGCTTATGAGCCCACTTCTCTGAGATAAGAGACAAGACTTTTTTGCTCTAGTTAAGCATGCTCAAGATGTCTCCAAGTTTGTGAATCGTGCAGCCTTTGACTGCTTTGAATGCATCAGCAGAACCTCTGCTATTGCCATTGGGGCACGACGGATTGCCTGGCTTCAGGCATCAGACTTGGAGACTTGGGTACAGGACACGTTAGGCAACATTCCTTGTACGGGAGAGAATCTCTTTGGCAAGAACTGGCAGGAAAAGGCTAACGAGTTAGATGCTGACAATACCACTCTAGATAGATTATCAAAATCTACAGCCACTCCAGCCAAAAAGAAGCCTTATAAAATACCCTCTTTCAGCAAAAAGAGGAAATTGTATCTTTCCTATACCCAGCAGAATCAAACTCGGGGTCAGGTTGTCCAAAAGGGACAAACTAGACAGCAAAAGAAGCCAAAAGGCCCGAGAGCCCAACCAACTCTGCAGGTTCAGTCCCCTCAAGGGCTTTGACTCCTTCCTAAAGAACTTAGCCTTCCTGCTCTGAGGGGTCCCTCAGGAAGTAAAGAACATCCTACTAGCCTCCAGGAAACAGTCTACCAGACGTTCCTATGACTTTAAGTGGCATAGGTACTCCACTTGGTGTACCCAAAGGGATTTTAAACCCTTCTCAACTCTAGTGGAGGCTCTCCTTCAGTATCTCCTCCATCTTTCATCCTCTGGTCTCAAGACAAACTTGGTGAGGGTTCAACTCAATGCAATTGCTGCTACTCGCCATCCCTTGGATGGGCAGCCTATCTCTTTACAACTGCTTGTGACACATTTCATGAGAGTGCTCTTATTGACCAAGCCCCCCATCAGGCCGCTACCAGTGGCATGAGATCTTAACGTTGTATTGGGTCAGCTCCTTAAGCTGTCCTTTGAAACTTTAGCCACAACCTCACTAAAGTTTCTCTTGGAAGGTCATCTTCCTTGTTGCTCTCACTTCAGCTAGACGCATCAGTGAGCTCAAAGTGTTTGTGGCTGATCCACCTTATACCTGCTTCCACTATAATAAGGTGGTCCTTAGGACTCATCCTTATTTCATGCCCGAGGTGGTATCTCCTTTTCATTGGAATTAGTCAGTCTACCTACCTGTCTTCTTCCCTGGACCTCATTCCTCTAGGGCAGAGGCAACCCTCCATACGCTTGGCATTCTATCTTCAAAGGACAGCTAAACACCGTAAGAGCTCTGTTATTCATCTCCTTTGATCCCAGTCACTTGGGGTTGCCAGTTTCCAAACGTACCCTTTCTAAATGGATAGCAGATTGCATCTCATTTGTTTATGCTAAAGCAGAACTATCCCTTCAAGGTCATGTCGCTGCCCATAATGTTCGTGCCATAGCTGCCTTGATGGCAAGCTTTTGTTCTGTAGCCATTGATGAAATCTGCAAAGTTGCCACCTGGTCTTCAGTGCATACCTTTGCTGCACATTACTGTCTTGACAGCAACTCCCACTGGTCAGGCTACACTCCAATACCTCTTTCAGACTTGGGTCAACTCCTACTCTCCATCCTGGAATTTTCTTTGCCAGATGTCCATTAAGGATCCATGCCCTCTTGAGGCCTGCTCTGAGGCAAATCTGCCAATTCTGAGGACCTTTCTCTGGCATCTAGGAGCTAGGGAATCCTATATGTGAAGACTACATTCCTGCTTCTTCCTGGAGATAGCGTAGTTACTCACCTTGTCAGACGGGTGCCTGGGTGAGAATGTTCACAGTCTTGGCAAAGGCATATATTAATATGATTTGCAAGGGATTGTGGGAAATGTAGTCCATTCACACCAGACACAGCCGTTCACAATAATTAGTTGTGCTTGAGTGTAAAGCCAATAAGATATTTATTTATGGGGTTATTTCTCCCAACACAGATATGCTTGGTAGCACATAAAACAGGATACTTGCTTTCAGTGTTAAACTTAGAAAAACAAATCAGGAAAACAACAGCTGAACTTGTCAGGCAATCAAATCAAAAGAATAAAGACCAGGATGGTAACAGAATGGTCTTTTCTGTAGGCTCTAGCTAATATTTTCTTAGCAGTGCTTTAATCAACAAACCAAACCCACAAAGTAGGGAAAAACTGTTCTTTTCAGGTTAACTTCTTATATCTTCACACATAGACTCAGAAGTGATTCCCTCAGAGCTCACAAGCAATTAGGTAAGGCTCAATTGCTAGCAGTTACCCAGCTGAAACCCCTTAGCTGGCTTGCTTTCTACTGCGTGGCTCAAATCCTACTCAGTAGCTTTTCTGAGTAGATTAAAGAACAAGTTTGTATTTCTTTGTGATGGTTGTTGTACTTTGTAACAGCAAATTACCAAAGGAGTTTAGACAGAGAGCAATCCATGTATTCACAGCCTGTATCTAAGACCTCTCCCCCTTCTTCAACAATCATGGATTCAATATCATGGATTGGCACAGAGGAATTTCTCAATGGAGCATTCTCAGGAGAATACTTGTTTCCCTGCTGTCTTTCAAGGGTATAGCTAGGGCATAGATCAGTGTTCATACCTGAGCTTCCATTGCTGTTAGAGTTCCTCTCTAAATAGCCTGGCCAGTATGTAGTCCAGTTCTTATGTCCAGCCTTCCAATCCAGATCCCTGGACACTGGATCTCTCTTCACATACCTTCTGGCACGGGTCCTAGGATCCCTTCCAAGTGCAGCCGTCTCCCTCACAGGTACCGTCTGGAGATTCCTAGCTCTGCAGCACCACTCCTCTGGTTTTCCCCAGTCCAATGGTGTATGCTGGCCTTTTGAATGTCTCCCAGTATACGTACTGCTCTGGACTCCTTTAGACCTCCCAAATGCTTTTCTCTTCTTTCTTCCAAAGGGTTTCTTGCCCTCTCTATCCGTCCGCTCTGGCTTCTGCTTCTGATGATCCTCCAGATGATGAAGCTGTCCAAGCTCATGAAGATATCCAAGCTCAAGATGAGGATCTCCAAGATGAATCTGAGGATGATTCTCTGTAGAATAAACTCTACCTTTATTTTGCTTAGATGAGTGCTCCACCCTAGCACAGCGCAGCTGTGCTGAATCAGGCCCTGCCCTTTGAGATGAGTGCTTGGGGATTACCTCATAGCCCTCTTGATTGAACACACGTTTCCCCACTTCAGCTCCTCTAATGGCTGTTGGAAACCTGGTGCATTCTGGGACTGGTAGTCTTTTATGGAAAAATTCTGTTTTCTTATTTCTACCAGAACTGACAGGTTGCTTGTTCAGAGTCACTTCACCTTTACTATAGCTCCTTCCTGAGCTATGATAAGCTTCCTTATCACAACCTATAACAGGTGTTCTCCAGGACCAAGCAGGAAGTCAGCCCTCACATATGGGTGACATCGACGTCGATGGAGCCCCTGCGGAGCATTCCCCAGCTTTCTATGAAAGCTTTTGGGAATACTGCACGCATGCGCGGTCCCCTTCCCACCTAAAGGTGACATCTTGCCCAGTCTCTCTTTTTCTGTGGAACCCGTTGGATGTCTGTCCTAGTTCACCCGGAAAACAGTTAGATTTTTCTTGTTTTTTTCTGCGATTCTTTTGCGGTTTTTTCTCCGGTTCGACGCCGTTTCCCCTTCCCGCCGGGTTCGATACACCGGTATCGAGCCCGATCTTCTTTTTTCGGTTGTTGCCCTTCGTGGCTGGCGTTCGCGCCCTTTTTTCTTTTTCCCTGGAAGTCCGGTCCATTGACCTCGCGGGGGGCTCTTTTTTCCCCGATGGCTTCCAGTGGTTTTAAAAAGTGTGATCGGTGCAAGAAACTAATGTCTCTCACCAACACACACGACTGCTGCCTTTGGTGCCTCAGTCCTGACCACGATCCTAAGATCTGTGGACTGTGTGGAAAAATGTCCACTAAGGCACTGGGAAGTCGTCAGCACCAAAAGGAAAGGCTTTTCTCCGATTCGGCCTCTGGCCGGGCCCGGACCTCGTCTGAGGCCTCGACATCTTGGGAGTCTGACCCTGAGCATCGTCGGGGTTCCTCCTACAGGGGGTCCCCCGAGCGGGAGCGAAAGAGGAAGAAGCGGCTCGCGAGGGCGGCGTCGGAGGAGATCCCTGGCTCCTCGAGGGCTAGGTCTCGGACCTCCGACCGCTGTCCCAGGCCCATGGAACAGGAGAAGCCGTCAAAAGTACCTTGTGTGGAGCCGGAGTCTGCTGGACACAAGTCCTGTTGTCTTCGAGGACTCTTCTCCCAGGGAGCCGACGTCGGGCCCGAGTCGGTGGCTGCTGAATCTCCTGAGCTGGGTCTCAGGCTGACAGCCTTGGAGTGCAGACTGTCTACCTTCATGGATCAGCAGCGGGTGCTGATGGCCAGCCTTGCTGGCGCATCTGCCCCGCCTTGCTGGCGCATCTGCCCCGAGCACCGGGACGTCGAAGTCGACCCCGGAGACCGAGCCGATACTCGAGACCATGAAGGCTCGAGGTCGTCCTCGGTCGCGGTCACCCTTGACCTCCTGGTCGGGACCGAGGGCGTCGATGCCGGTGCCTTTGGCGTCGGGGCGGGTGCTGCCGACCCTCGCGCGGTCGGAGCCCGACTCCTCTTCGGACAAGTCAGCCTGGGAGATGGAGGACGAGGAGTCCCCCGATACCTTCAAGACTCGGTGCGTTCCGTCGGACTCACCGCAGTCTGAGCCCCGGAGTAGATCCCCCCCCCCCCGGAGGATACCCGCTTCTCGGAGTTCGTTCGGGATATGGCCACTGCTTTGGTGATCCCCGCGGACCCCGAGGAGGAGCCTCGAGCTGAAGAGCTTGAGGCCCTCCAGTATGACTCTCCTCCGAAGGAGGCCTTTACTGTGCCGGTTCCTCCGATGCTGGAACGGCTCCTCTTCCGGATGTGGGAGGCACCGGCCTTGGCGCCGGTTCTGAGAAAGCGGGTCGATTCCATTTATCGACTCCGTAAGAGCCCTGGTTTCCAAAAGGCGCAGCTACCACACCATTCCATGGTGGTGGAATCGGCCATGCATCGTCTGAAAAGTCAGAAGATGCATTCTGCGGTGCCCCCGGCAGGGAGGCCAGGAAACTGGATGCGTTTGGTAGAACGTGCTTCCAGGGCTCGATGCTTGCTTGCTTGCCGTGTCCAGTCTTACTTGCGGGACCTGGCAAAGGAGCTTGCCGGGTTCTCTGCTGGTCTCTCCGGGGAACCTTTGCAGAGGTTCAAGTCCTTGTCCTCGGGGATCCAGGAATGCTCTAAGTTCATGTCCCGCACCGCCTACGATGGCTTCGAGGCCTCGGCCTTTGTTGCGGCAGCCGGCATCGCGGCTCGACGCCAGGCATGGCTGCAGTCATCGAATCTCGAGCCATGGGTTCAGGACAAGTTGGTCGATGTCCCTTGCCGAGGTGAGAACCTTTTTGGCAAGCCCATGGCCGAGAAGGCTGCACAGCTTGAAACCGAGCACCTCACGAGGACAAGGCTGTCCAGAAAGACTTCTGCCCCTTCTCAGAAGAAGAAGGGCTCGGGTAAGAAGTCCTTTTTCCCGAGGAAGGTGATTGCCTACAAACAGTTCCCACCTTACCAGGCCTCTCCAGCTCCCCCACAGGGTCAGCAGGCCAAGGGGCAGGGACATGGGCCCTGTAGTCAGAAGGCCCCCAAGCCTCCGGCTCCTGCTCCCACTCAGCAGGGTGGGGGTTTTTGACTCTCAAGGCATAGCCTCTCCGTCTCTGCTGTCCCATCCCTGCACAGGAGGTCGACTAGCCCTGTTTGCCCACAGGTGGCCACCCATTACAGGAGACAGTTGGGTCCTAAGCATAGTCCACAAGGGCTTTATGCTTCATTTCCATCATTTGCCTCCTCCTTACTTCCCAGGAGAGCCTCCAAGGCCTCCTCTCCACACAGACCTCCTCCTTCAGGAGCTACAGGGTCTGTTGCGAGACAAGGTGGTGGAGCCTGTACCTCCCCACCTACAAGTTCACTGTTTCTACTCCAGGTACTTCCTCGTACCAAAGAGAACAGGAGGCCTCAGGCCTATTCTCGACCTCAGAAATCTCAAGTTCCTAGAGAAAGAAAAGTTCAAGATGCTTACTCTTGGAACACTTCTGCCCTACCTTCAGCAGGGAGATTGGCTATGTTCCTTAGATTTAAAGGATGCGTACACTCACATCCTCATTCATCCAGACCACAGAAAGTACCTCAGGTTCATTGTGGGAGGAAACCATTATCAGTACAGAGTGCTGCCTTTCGGCTTCACCTCCGCCCCAGGGTCTTTACCAAATGCCTGGCAGTGGTGGCGGCCTACCTGAGAAATCAGGGTATCTTTGTCTTCCCCTATCTGGACTATTGGCTCATCAGGGGTCAGACGTGCCAGGAGGCCAGGCAAGCCACCCTCCGAACTATTTCTCTTCTTCAACATCTGGGTTTTGTCATAAACTTCGCAAAGTCCACTTTGCTCCCCTCCCAGAACTTGGAATTCATAGGAGCAAGGCTGGACTTTCTGCTGGCAAAGTCTTTCTTGCCAGAGGACAGAGCCGAAAGACTGATAAGCTTGGCAAACCAGTTTCTCAGCAGGTCACTGGTCTCCGCCAGACTCTGCCTGAGGCTTCTCGGCCACATGGCTTCAACAGTACATGTGACTCCCAGTGCCCGGCTCCATATGAGGCCTGCACAGTGGTGCCTCAGAACTCAGTGGACACAGGCCACAGGGAGCCTCAGAGACAGAGTAAGGGTGTCCAGACCATTCCTGAACTCCCTCCGCTGGCGGCTGCAACCCCCCAATCTACTGCAAGGGGTGCCTTTTCAGATTCCTGGGTTCACAGTGTTGTTGACCACAGATGCCTCCCTGCAGGGCTGGGGAGCACATTGTCTGGGCAAGTGCACCCAGGGCCTGTGGTCTTCCTGGGAGGCCACGCAGCAGATCAATCTACTGGAACTCCGGGCTATTCGCTTAGCCCTCAAGACTTTCTCTCAAACCCTGGCCCATCAGTCTGTCTTAGTATAAACAGACAACCAAGTAGCCATGTTTTATGTGAACAAGCAGGGCGGCACTGGGTCCAGGCTCCTTTGTCAGGAGGCACAGGACCTTTGCTTGTTTGCTCTCAGGCACAACATGTTTCTCAAAGCTGTTTATCTCCCTGGCCAGGACAACTACCTGGCAGATAGGTTGAGCAGGATTCTGCAGCCCCACGAATGGCAGCTCCATCCCTTAGTGGTTCAGAAGATTTTCCTGAAATGGGGACTTCCATCCATAGATCTGTTTGCCAGTCCACTGAACAAACAGCTGCCAAGGTTCTGCTCCAGGCAATTGCATCCTCTGCGGCTAGCAGCGGATGCTTTTCTGATTTCCTGGTCCCAGGGCCCTCCTGTATGCGTTTCCTCCCACGCCTCTGTTGACCCGAACCCTGTTCAAGATTCTACAGGACAAGGCCTCGGTCCTGCTGTTAGCTCCCAGATGGCCGAGGCAGCCTTGGTTCCCACTTCTGCTTCAACTGGCAGTGGACACCCCACTGCCTCTGGGGTTGCAGCCCAACCACCTCTCTCAGGATCAAGGTTCCCTTCTGCACCCAAATCTCAGATCTCTCAATTTGATGGCATGGAGGCTGCAAGGGTAGTTTTGGCTCCCTGGGGCCTACCTCAGGAAGTTGAGGAGGTCGTCCTAGCCTCTAGGAAGCAGTCCAATAGGAAAACCTATGCCCTGAAATGGAAAAGGTTTTCTGTGTGGTGTCAGCTACGTACAGAAGATCCTTTCTCCTGTGCTGTACCAGTAGTGCTTCAGTACCTGCTGCACTTATCCAATCAGGGACTTAAGTCCATTTCTGTTCGGGTCCACCTCTCAGCTCTAGCAGCTCACCACTCACTGGTGGAAGGACAATCTCTGTCGGTTCACCCCTTGGTGTCCAGGTTTCTCAGAGGATTGCTCTTGCTAAAGCCTCCTCTCCGTCCTCCAGCCCCTGAGTGGGAGTTGAATGTGGTCTTGCAGCAACTGACTCGCCCACCTTTTGAGCCGATGGCTACTTGTCCTCTCCGCTTCCTGTCCTGGAAGACACTCTTCTTGGTAGCCCTGACCTCGGCCAGGCGAGTGAGTGACCTTCAGGCTCTGGTCTGTGACAGACCTTATACTCGCTTCTATAAGAACAGGGTAGTCCTTAGGACTCATCCAAAGTTCCTTCCAAAGGTTGTCTCCTCTTTCCACCTCAACCAGGAGGTGGTTCTTCTGACATTCTTCCCTAGGCCTCATGCAAGCTAGGCTGAAGCAGTTCTGCATACCCCGGACTGTAGGAGGGCCTTATCCTTCTACCTTGACCGTACGCAGGGGCATAGAAGAGCTACTCAGCTCTTCATATCTTTTGACCCTAATAATTTGGGGTTGGCTGTGTCCAAGCGTACCTTGTCCATCTGGATGGCTGACTGTATCACCTGGGCTTACAGGGCGGCTGACCTTCCCTTGCAGGGTCGTGTCACGGCCCACCGTGTCAGGGCAATGGCTGCCTCAGTAGCTCATCTCCGCTCTGTACCGTTGGCAGACATCTGCAGGGCTGCAACTTGGTCCTCAAGCCAAACTTTTGCGGCCCATTACTGCCTGGAGAGGGAGTCACGTAGGGACAGTGCTTTTGGCCAGGCAGTACTCTGGAATCTCTTTGAGGTTTAGGCAACTCCTGCCCTCCGTTGGGCTACCGGTCGAGGTTCTTTCAGTGAAAAGCCTTTCTTTGATGCTGGGACTAGAGGGAGTTCTCTTGTTCAGCCTGGGTTCCTGGTAGCCCAGAACTAGGGAGTCACCCGTATGTGAGGACTGACTTCCTGCTTGGTCCTGGAGAAAGAGTAGTTACTCACCTGTAACAGGTGTTCTCCAGGAGCAGCATGAATCAGTCCTCACAACCCTCTCTCCTCCCCTGGGAGTTGCAGTTGTACATAGCTTATTTTATATTTTTTGTGTGCTGTTTTTTAGCTATGTCATTTGACTGAGCAAGATGGCACCTTTAGGCGGGAAGGGGACCGCGCATGCGTGCAGTATTCCCAAAGGCTTTCATAGAAAGCTGGGGAATGCTCTGCAGGGGCTCCATCGATGTCGATGTCACCCATATGTGAGGACTGATTCCTGCTGCTCCTGGAGAACACCTGTTACAGGTGAGTAACTACTCTATCTCCAGGAACAGCAGGAATGTAGTCTTCACAACCCACCCTCCTCCCCTTGGAGTTGTAGGGTTTCTCTCTCTCCTTTTATCTTAGCTATAAACTCATCTGAGGATGGAGAGTTACAAACGTTGGAAAGCAGCAACGCAGGCGCAGTGGGATGCTCCCAAAGGCTTTCCTATTGGAAGCTAGGGAGCGTTCCTGCGCAGGCTTCATTGGTGCTGAGATCACTCGTATGTGAAGACTAAATTCATGCTGTTCCTGGAGATCACTGAAGAAAACCTGCGATCTGGCCACAATACCACAGCTCTTTCGGTCTCTGGTCCCTCAAGCAGTGAGAAATAAGCAGAGAGTGTAACAGAACACAATCACACACAAAGTGCTACTTTTCTTTGAGCTCGGAGGGAAAACAGAAGGTCCATGGACACAGCACAGTTCCACCTCTGTTGAATTCAAATTCTTCCTCCTTTGAAGCCCCTTTTATTAAAGAAAAAAAGAGAAGTAACAGTCATTTATTATAAACGTGAAGTAACACAAGGTGTCGCTAGAGTTCTTTACAGAGTAAGAGCTGATTAGTGTATTAGATGAAATTTACTTGATTATGACAGAATTATTTATAATTGCAGAGTTGCAGAAATTATGCTGTGCCAGCAGGGACCTATAGTTGACTGTACAATGAACTATGGTTGCGCAGTTCATAGCCTATGTTTACTCTTTATGCTTGCATTAACAATGTTCTCAAACTATTTTTAAAGACAGTTACACAGAACTCATGATCATGTGATATCCCACTCCACCTAAGAGAAAGTAGGTGAAAGGACAAACTCGTGAGTGACAGTCATTGTTAAAAAGTTCTTCTATCAGCACATTTTAGAGATCTGTATCAAGAAATTCATCTATCTTTAATTACATATTGGGGATTCTGGTATCCCCTTCACCTGTCCATTCCTACAATCACCTGTTACATGCTGAATTAGCTCCTTTTGTTCTCAACATGGTTAACCTTTCTCTCACACAAGGAACCATACAACAAGTACTAAAGCGTGCCATAAGACCTATATTTAAAAAAAATAAAACACTAGACAAACAGAATCCAAAATCATATAGACCCATTTCAAGTCTCCCTTTTCTGTCAAAAGTGATTTGGAAAAAATGGTCCAGATCAAACTCCAAGATTATATTGAGCAGCACTCACCTTTGGATGAGCAGCAATATGAGTTTAGACCTTATGGAGTAGAGACCCTTCTCCTAGCCCTTTTTGATAATCTATTTCGAGGAATAGACAAATCAAAACAAGCCTTTATTCTTGACATTTCCTCTGCATTTGATAACATTAGTCATAGCATACTATTCACAAGACTTTGCCAGATACGGATATATGGAAATGTCTTAAAGTGGTTCCAATCATACCTTATAGAGCATACCCAACAGGTAAGAATTGGTCTTCAGACATCACAACCTTACAACCAAGAGCAAGGTATCCCATAAGGTTCCGCGCTCTCAGCATTATTGTTTAACATTTACCTACAACCTATATATAACATCTTTAAGAACTTCAAATTAAGATATATCATCTATGCTGATGATATGATGTATCTCCCTATAGACACAATAAACCCTAATTATCAGTTAACAGCAGGTATTACAGAAGCAACAAAATGGCTAAAACTACATAACCTGAATATAAATTTTAATAAAACCGAAGTCCTATTCATCACAAGGAGCTTAAACTTTACCCCACCCAAAAAGATACATATTTAAGATGTAGAGCTAGATGTAAAGATTGGAAGTAAGATACAAATTACAAAAACCATTCTTTACAAATTACGTATGCTGCAGCATCTTGGACCATATCTTGACAATTCAGATTTTCGATCGGTACTACAAGCTGCTATTCTTCCACATTTTGATTTCGCAAACTGTATTCTGCAAGGTCTACCAAAACACAGCATTAATCACCTTCAAGTAGCCCAAAATGTAGCTGTCCGTATTATATACAGAACAAGTGCCACAGAACACATCATACCACTACTACACAAATTGCACTGGTTACCTATAATGAGCTGTGTTAAAATCAAAATTTGTGTGTTAACTTTTAAACTTATGAGAGAAATTGCACCATCATTCTTATCCACCCTGATTAACAACACACCTAACATAAGATCCAGAAGAAGCTGTAACAATAACACTCTAGCAGTCCCACCAATTATCGTAACACAAATCGGGCCACAAGCAACAGAGAGATTACTTACTTCTCACTTATACTCTGGAATGCACTACCAGATAATCTGAGAAAAATTTTGTGGAAATTTTTAAGATCCATAGAGATCAAAATTTACCTACTCAAAGAGCATTTTAGTGACGCAACCGAGATACATAAAATATACCCTACATAAAATGAATATCCTTGAATATACACACTGACCTTCCCTAATATATCCCTCAGTATAATCAAATCCAAGTTATCTTGCTAGTGCACTTCACAAATGCTCATATCCCCATTGTAAATAAGTTGATTGTATAATATGTTTATTGAAAAGAAGTTGATTGTATTGTAAAAGAAGTATCTCCAGGAAGAAGCAGGAATGAGTCTTCACATATGGGTACGTCGGTACCGATGGAGTCTGCGCGGGAATGCTCCCCAGCATCCAAAAGGAAAGCTTTTGGGAGCATCCCACAGCGCCTGCGCGCTGCCTTCCTGCCTTTCCCAACCGCCTCTCTCCAGTTCTTCTTTTTCCGCGGAGCCAGCAGGTCGTGTTTCCTGTCACCGCTGAAGAATTTCTTATTTTTTCTTTTATTTCTTTAGTCGCGTGTCTGCCTTCTCGACTCCGGACCGGTACCGCCGTTTTTTTCTTTCTTTCTTAAAAAAAAAAAAAAAAAAAAAAGAGACTACTCTTTTCTACTTCAGTGCATTTTTCTTTCTGTGGCCTTAGGCCTGCAGAAAATTTTTCCTCATGGAAAAGCCCGCCTCCAGGTTCAAAAAGTGCACGAAGTGCAGTAGCACTATTTCTGTCACCGACACCCACGACTGGTGTCTTAAATGTTTAGGTCCTGACCATTCCATCGTGGACTGTGAGTCCTGTTCCATGATGTCTAAAAGAGGTTTACAGAATCGAGCAGCCAAGCTCAGTACCCTGTTTCCCTCTGATGCAGCTTATGTGGCATCGACGTCTTCCAGGGCTGCTTCTTCCTCCCATGGATCTCAGGTAACCAAACTTAAATCTGGCCAGTCCTCGAAGAGTACATCTCCCTCTAAGTATTCCAAAGCTTTATCTATGGGGTCACAGGTTGACATCGATGGCTCGGCCTCGACCGATCACCTGTTACAATGTTCTGGGGTACCGGCGGTTCACACCGGTACCGACATCCAGACATTGGTGGCATCAATGGATCAGAATATTCTGACCATGCAGCGTGCCATCACGGCATTCATACAAGCTGCGACGCCTTCGGTACCGCAACAAACTCCGTTGTCGGTACCGATTCCGGTACTGGACCCGATACCGGTTCCGCTGCCGGTACCAATTGCATCGACGTCGACGGCAGCGGTACACTATCCTGTGATGCCCATCGGTACCGATCCGGTACCGAGTACTCCCGATGTCGATACCCCCCGGTATGCGTATCGGGCTCTGCGAGAGCATCCAGACAGGCGATACTTTGATTCCTCTGAGGACTCTGATGAATCTGATGCCTCTATCGAAGCATCGGGGATCCTTCCTCAGGAACCCTCTTCTCCAAAAAGGAGAATTTCTCCTCCAGAGGACTTGTCTTTTCAAGACTTTATCAGGGAGGTGGCCAGGGGCCTTTCCATTTCAGTGGCCTCTGAGACAGAGCCTAGAGCCAAAAAATTAGATATTTTACAATATCCTAAGGCTCCCAAAGAGGCAGCCACTTACCAATACATGAGATTCTCTATGATCACATGTTGGGCATATGGGAGACTCCTCTTACCACCTCCCCTCATTCTCGTAGGTTGGACACCATGTATCGTGTTCCTCCTTGTCCTGGTTTTCATAAGACTCCGCTTCCTTACCACTCCATTGTGGTGGAGTCTGCTATGAAAAAGATCAAGAGTACAAAGAGGCACTCTTCTACTCCTCCAGGAAAAGAATGCAGAACCTTAGATGCCTTTGGTAGGATAATTTTCCAGGCCAGTATGCTTGTAGCCAGAATCAACTCCTATAGTCTCTATATGGGGATGTTTCTAAAGGAAGTTACAGATCTGCAAACCTTATCTCCTTTTATGTCAGAAAATAAAAGGGAAGAGTTTCTCACCTGGCTTAAACATGCCCAGGATATTTCCAAGTTTTCCAACCGTGCAGCCTTTGACTCTTTTGAAGGTGCCAGCAGAGCCTCGGCTATTGCCATAGGTGCACGCAGAGTTGCTTGGTTACAAGCCTCTGATTTGGAATCCTGGGTTCAGGATGGACTAGGTAACCTTCCTTGTACAGGTGAAAACCTGTTTGGCAAAGATTGGCAAGCAAAGGCCAACCAGATGGATGCTGAAAATTCTGCTTTAGATAGACTTTCATAGTCTACTTCTGCTCCTTTTAAAAAGAGATTGTTCAAAAAAGGATTTTTCCCCAAAAAAGGGAAATATTCTTCTGTTTATGGTCAGGCCTCTTCTGCAGGTCGTTTTGCTACAGAGAGGCAACAACAACCAAAACAGGCCAAGCTTAAGGCTGCGAGGACTGCTACGGCCCAACATCCTCAGTCTCCTCAGGGCCTTTGACTTACCACTAGAGAACTTAGCCTTTCTGGCTCTGGAACATCCAGAGCCTCTCACCATCCCAGGAAGGTTAGCTCATTTTGCTCCCAGATGGGAACAAATCACAACAGAGCAATGGACCCCCTCTATCATAAGAGACGGGTACAAGTTTCACTTCTTAAACCTTCCTCCTCACACTATGGTGAAACAGTTCAATTCTCCAACATCTCTCCTCAACCTTCTAGGTCAAGAGATTTCCACCCTTCTTGCCCAAGGGGCAATAGAAGAAGTACCCCTTCTTCAACAGGGCTCAGGGTTCTACTCCCCCTATTTTCTCATTCCAAAGAAAACAGGGTGCTACAGACCCATTTTAGATCTCAGAGAATTGAACAAGTTTCTATGCAAGGAGAAATTCAAGATGACTTCTCTCGGAACTCTCCTTCCATACCTCCAGAGTCAGGACTGGCTTTGTTCTCTATATCTCAAGGATGCGTACACCCATGTCCTCATCCATCCAACACACAGAAGGTTCCTTCGGTTCCTTTACCAAGGAAAGCACTACCAATACAAAGTGCTTCCTTTCGGTCTGGCCTCTGCACCAAGAGTGTTCACCAAATGCATGGCAATAGTAGCTGCATTTCTACGTACTCTAGGGATATTCGTATTCCCATATCTGGACGACTGGCTCATCCGAGCTCCATCCCAGTCAGAGGCCCAGGCATCCCTGGCCTGCACAAGGCGTGTTCTTCAGTATCTGGGACTGGTAATAAACATTCCAAAATCCCATCTCACCCCTACTCATTCTCTAGAATTCATAGGGGCCTTGCTGGATACCACAACTGCAAGGGCCTATCTTCCCCAGGCCCGTTGCCTACGCTTGGTGCAGTTAGCCTCACAGATTCAGTTAAAATCCCATTTAACTGCTCGAGAGATGTTACAACTGTTAGGCCACATGGCATCCACCGTGCATGTGGTTCCTTATGCTCGCCTTCACATGAGAGCAGCTCAATGGACTTTATCCACCCAATGGACCCAGGCATCAGGGTGCCTGTCAGACAAGATAGCGACCTCCAGTCGCCTCTTTTCCTCGCTCCATTGGTGGAAGTCCACTCAAAATCTGTTGCTGGGGTCCCCCTTTCAACAGGTGTTACCCCAAGCAACACTTACCACAGATGCCTCTCCAAAGGGTTGGGGAGCTCATCTACAAGATCTCTCCACCCAAGGCATCTGGTCTCCACAGGAGACATCTCTACATATCAACCACTTAGAGCTCAGAGCAATCTTTCTGGCTCTCAGTCTTCCACACCCTGCTCAGCTACAAGACAGTCCTCATCCACACGGACAACCAAGTAGCCATGTTCTACGTGAACAAGCAGGGGAGGACTGGCTCTCTGTCGCTTTGCAACGAAGCTCTGAGATTGTGGGCCTTCGCCAGAGAGCATAAAATCCATCTCATGGCAGTGTATCTTCCAGGGGTTCAAAACTCTTGGGCAGACAGACTCAGTCGAGTTCTGCTTCCACACGAATGGTCCCTCCATGGGGACCAGATAGCCAGGATCTTTCGAATTTGGGGAACCCCAGACATAGACCTGTTTGTAAGTCCATGGAATGCCAAACTTCCCCGGTTCTGTTCCAGGATTCCGTGTCAGGGAGTTCAGGCCAAGGATGCCTTCCTCCTTCATTGGGGGCAAGGTTCCTCTATGCCTTTCCACCTATTCCCCTCATTCCCAAGACACTGTTCAAGCTTCAGAGAGACGGGGGGTCTATGATCCTCATAGCACCACGTTGGCCACGCCAAGTGTGGTACCCTCTACTTCTGCATCTCTCTCAAGCTCCCTCCCTGGACTTAGGGTCTGCTCCATATCTCCTCTCCCAAGAGGAGGGAACGTTGTGGCACCCAAATCCCCAGTCTCTTCATCTCAGGGCCTGGTTGCTGAAGGCTTAGATCTTCAGGATTTACACCTTTCTCAGCAGGTGAAGGATATCCTTCATGCTTCCAGAAAGCTTTCCACCAGACGTTCCTATGCTTTTAAATGGAAAAGGTTTACCATTTGGTGTGCAGAGAAGGGTCTTAACCCTCTTGCAATACCTCTGAATTCTTTACTAGAGTATTTGCTGCATTTATCCCATGCAGGCCTTAAAACGAATTCAGTAAGAGTCCATTTGAGTGCTATTGCAGCATCCCTTAGGCCTGTCAATGGACATCCTATTTCCTCTCATCCGCTTATAGCAAGATTCATGAGAGGCCTTCTTTTGACTAAACCTCCCATTAAACCACCTCCAGTGGCATGGGACTTGAATCTGGTTCTTGGCCAGCTTATGAAGCCACCCTTTGAACCCTTAGCCACTACCTCCTTGAAATTCCTTTCCTGGAAGGTTATTTTTCTCATTGCAGTCACCTCAGCTCGCCGTATCAGTGAGTTGCAAGCCTTAGTGGCTAATCCTCCTTATACAAGGTTCCATCATGACAAGGTAGTCCTCAGAACTAATCCACACTTTAGGCCTAAAGTGGTCTCACCTTTTCATCTGAACCAGGAGGTGTATTTACCTGTCTCTTTTCCAGGACCTCACGCATCAAGTGCAGAGAGGAATCTTCATACCCTGGATTGTAAAAGAGCACTTGCTTTCTACTTACAAAGGACACAGCAACATAGAAAGTCCTCTCAACTTTTTGTTGCTTTTGATCCCTCTCATTTAGGACTTCCAGTCTCTAAGAGAACTCTGTCCAATTGGATTGCTCAGTGTATTTCTTTCGCCTACCAGAATAAGGACCTTTCTCTGGAGGGCCATGTCACAGCTCACAATGTGAGAGCCATGGCAGCCTCTATGGCTCATCTAAACTCTGTGTCCATCGACCAAATCTGTCGAGCGGCCACCTGGGCCTCGGTTCATACCTTTACAGCCCATTACTGCTTGGACAAGGACTCCCGCCGGGATGCCTTGTTTGGTCAGGTTGTTCTCAAACACCTGTTCCATACCTAATCAACTCCTACTCTCCATCCCTGACTAGATGCCTGAGATTCATAGGTGGAGGTAGAGCCCTTCCCAGGGACTCACAACCTGGGTGATCTCCCAGGCATCTCTAGCTGGGGAGTCCCCATATGTGAAGACTCATTCCTGCTTGTTCCTGGAGATAGCACAGTTACTTACCTGTAACAGGTGATCTCTGGGAACAGCAGGAATAAGTCTTCACAACCCACCCACCTCCCCTAGGAGTTGTATCTCTCTATCTTTCCTTTCCTCTCTCTCTCTTTGTCTCAGCTTTAAAACTTGAACTGGAGAGAGGCGGTTGGGAAAGGCGGGAAGGCAGCGCGCAGGCGCTGTGGGATGCTCCCAAAAGCTTTCCTTTTGGACACTGGGAGCGTTCCCGCACAGGCTCCGTCGGTACCGACGTACCCATATGTGAAGACTTATTCCTGCTGTTCCCAGAGATCACCTGTTACAGGTAAGTAACTGTGCTTTACTGTAATTTGTGTATACTAAGTTCAAACATTATGTAAGTTGTAAATGAGTTTAATGTAATTTTTGTTGGTTGATTGTAAACCGCCCTTGATCTCTGGAAGGGGCGGTATAGAAAAACCTTATAAATAAATAAAATAAATAAATAATGCATGTAGCATGAATGTAATGCAGAGATTAATTTAAGCAGCGTGCTTTTTTAACTTAAGCATATGTAAGGTGTGACACTACCTCTCATTAAAACTGATCTAGACACACTTCTCTCTAAAACAACCTCATCCCCATTTCTGATGTGCTGTCTCCTCTTTCCCTCACACTTTTCTTCTCTTTTGCCTTCTATCTTCTGGTGACATTAATCCCAATCCTGGTCCCCCTTCTCTTGTCTCTCCATATTAGTTCCTCTCTCCACCACCCTAATCTCACCCATATCCCTTTCCTTTCCCCCTCCTCTTTCACTTTCTCATGTGCTTTATGGAATGCTTATTCCATTTCTAATAAACTTACCTTTACCCATGATCTCTTTATCTCTTGTGCTTTCCATCTTCTCGCTCTTCCTGAAACCTGTCTTCTCTGCTTTGGTTGCTGCCCTCTGCCACGGCAGCAACAGTTCTTCTACTCTCTTCATCCTAATGACCACTGCGGTGGTGTTGGGTTTCTTCTTTCTCCTTCTTGCCAATTTCAACTCCTCCTTTTCCCTGTCTCATTCCTTTCCCTCCTTTAAAGTTCATTCCATCCATCTTTTTAATTCCCTACCTCTCAGGATCACTGTCATCCATAAGACCCCCTGACAAGTCCTATTCTACCTTCCTCACTGAGTTTTGACTCTTGGCTCTCCTTATTCATGGATTCTTCTTCCCCCTCCCTTATTCTTGGTGACTTTAATTTTCATATCGATAACCCCTCTGACCCCTAGGCGTCCAAGCTCCTTTCCCTTACTTCCTCTTTCAACCTCCAGTTTTGCTCTTCTGCCACCACTCATCAGCTTGGTCACTACCTTGACCTCGTTTTCTATTCTAATTTTTTACCTTCTAATTTCCATACTTCTGCTCTTCCCTTATCTGACGATCACTTGTTAAATTTCACTCTTCATTACTCTCCCCCCCCTCCCCCCCCCTAAATCGCACCCAATCTCCTCCTATCTTTTAGGAATCTTTATACTATTGATCCACTGACACTCCACTGTCTCATCTCTTCTCTCTTCCACTTTGTTCTCCAAGTCTTCTGATGAAGCCAAAGCTTCCTATAATAGTGCTCGCTCTTCTACTCTGGATACCTCTGCTCCGCCCATTCCATGTCACCTCAGCCCGGGTTGTCTTCAACTGCCTGCTACCTACATTACTGTGCCTGTTCAGCTGAGTGCACTTGGCTCAAATCCTTCTCTCTGACTTTCTTCACTTCAAATTCATGCTTTCTTCTTTCCATTCAACCATTGCACTCGCTAAGCAAAACTATTATCTCCAGGAACAAGCAGGAATGTAGTCTTCACACATGGGTATTCGTCGGTACTGACGGAGCCTGCGCAGTAACGCTCCCCAGCGTCCAATTAGAAAGCTTTTGGGAGCATCCCACAGCGCCTGCGTGCTGCCTTCCCGCCTTTCCCAACTGCCTCTCTCCAGTTCTTCGTTTTCCGCTGAGCCAGCAGGTTGTTTTCCTGTCACTGCAGAAATTATCCCGTATTTTTCATTCTTTTTTGTGGTAGCGTCTGCCTTCTCGACGCTATACTGGTACCGCTGGTTCGTTCTTTTCTTTCTAAAAAAAAAAAAAAAATTTCTCTGGATTTTCCTGCCTTTTTCCTTTCGGGCGCCACGCGCCATTTTGGGCACTAGGCCCAAATTTTTCCTCAACATGGAAAAACCCGCTTCGGGTTTCAAAAAGTGTTCAAAGTGTGGCGGTACCATCTCCATCACCGACACTCACGAGTGATGCCTTTAAATGTTTAGGTCCTGACCACTCCATCTCGGAGTGTGTTGCCTGTGGGATGATGTCGAAGAGGGGTCGGCAGAACCGAGCTGCTAAGCTTAGCACCCTTTTTACCTCCGATGCAGCATCTGTGGCATCGACGTCTTCTATGGCTTCGTCTTCCTCCCATGGATCTCAGGTAACCAAACATAAATCTGGCCAGTCCTCAAAGCGTAGATCTTCTTCTAAGTATCGAGATGCCTCTGGCGTTGCCCTTGAGGAACTTGTACCGGCAAAATTGCCCCAGTGGGAGACTTCGGCTTCCAAAGCACTATCGGGGCTCCAGGATGTTCTCGAGGCCTCAACCTCGGCAGAACTACTGGTGCCATGCTCTGGGGTACTGGCTGCTTCTTCCGGTACGGACACCCAGGCATCAGCAGCGTCAATTGACTAGAGATTCCTGGCTATTGAGCACAGTCTGGCGGCTCTCCTTTCGGCATCGGTACCTTCGGGACTGCTTCAGACAGTTCAACCGGTATCAACACCGGTTCTGGCACAGATATCGGTACCGGTGCCGACAGCATCGACATCGGCGAGTGTGCTTCCAACACCGAGTCATGCTATTTCCTCTGGTATCGACAGGCCGGTACCGGATCCCTCCGGTACCGACTTTGATTGGTACCGGTATTGTGCTTTACAAGAGCACCCGGACAGAAGATATTTTGAATCCTCCGATGACTCTGAGGATTCTGACAGCTCTGTCGATGCCGGAGTACTTCTCTCTGAGGAGCCGCCTTCTCCAAAACGTAGGATGTCTCCTCCAGAGGATATATCCTTTCAGGATTTCATCAGGGAGGTGGCTAGAGGTCTTTCCATCACAGTGGCTCCTGAGACAGAGCCCAGGGCAAAGGAGTTGGAGATTTTACAATATCCTAAAGCGCCCAAGGAAGCGGCTACTTTACCTATTCATGAGATCTTGCATGATCTCATGTTAAGAATGTGGGAAACACCTCTTACCACATTCCTGTAGGCTGGATACTATGTATCGAGTTGCCACACCACTCCATAGTGGTGGAGTCAGCTATGAGAAGGATCAAGAGGGCAAAAAGACATGCATCTAATCCTCCAGGACGTGAATTTAGGACTCTTGATGCCTTTGGGCGTCGAACATTCCAGGCCTCTATGCTTTCTGCCAGGATTAGTTCCTACATCTTATATATGGGAATGTTCCGTAAGGAGGTCACAGGAGATCTAGAGCTCATGAGCCCTCGCCTTCCTGATGATAAAAGACAGGATTACCTTACACTTGTCAAACATGCCCAGGATGTTTCCAAGTTGTTAATCGTGCAGCTTTTGACTGCTTTGAGTGCATAAGCAGAACCTCTGCCATTGCCATAGGGGCTCCCAGGATTGCCTGGCTCCAGGCATCTGACTTAGAACTCTAGCTACAGGACAAGCTGGGGAATATCCCTTGTACAGGCGAAAATCTCTTTGGCAAAAATTGGCAAGAGAAAGCTAATGAGCTGGATGCTGATAACACCACTTTGGATAGACTATCCAAAGCTACAGTTGATCCTGCAAACAGAAAATCCTACAAGAAACCATTCTTCTCTAAAAAGAAGAGGTTTTACCCCTCCTATACCCAGCAGGTGCATTCTGCAGGTCAATCCAAGCCGCCCTTTGAACCTTTAGCTACTACCTCCTTGAAATTCCTTTCCTGGAAAGTTATCTTTCTCATTGCCATCACATCAGCACGTCGCATCAGTGAATTGCAAGCATTAGTTGCTGATCCTCCTTACACGAGGTTCCATCATGATAAGGTAGTCTTTAGGACTTATCCACACTTTATGCCAAAGGTGGTCTCACCTTTTCATTTAAACCAGGCGGTTTACCTGCCTGTATTTTTTCCAAGGCCTCATGCTTCAAATGCAGAAAGGAATCTTCATACTTTGGACTGTAAAAGAGCACTTGCCTTTTACTTACAAAGGACACAGCAACATAGAAAGTCTTCCCAGCTCTTTGTTTCTTTTGATCCTTCTCATTTGGGACTTCCAGTCTCCAAGAGAACATTATCCAACTGGATTGCACAGTGTATTTCTTTTGCCTATCAGAGTAAGAACCTTTCTCTGGAAGGCCATGTCACAGCTCACAATGTGAGAGCTATGGCAGCCTTAATGACTCATTTACACTGTCTATTGACAACATCTGTCGAGCAGCTACTTTGGCCTCGGTTCATACCTTCACAGCCCATTACTGCTTAGACAAGGACTCCCGCCGGGATGCCTTGTTTGGTCAGGTTGTTCTACAGCACCTATTCCATACTTAATCAACTCCTACCCACCTTTCCCAGTAGGATGCCAGAGATCCATGGGGGGAAGTGGAGCCCTTTCGCATGGGTACACAACTTCTGGGGTTTCTCCCTGGCATCTGTAGCTAGGGAGTCCCCATATGTGAAAACTACATTCCTGCTTGTTCCTAGAGATAGCATAGTTACTCACCTGTAACAGGTGATCTCAGGGAACAGCAGGAATTTAGTCTTCACAATCCACCCACCTCCCTTAGGAGTTGTATCTCTTTTCTTTCCTTTCCTTTCCCTCTCTCTCTCTTTGTCTCAGCTTTAAAACTCAACTGGAGAGAGGCAGTTGGGAAAGGCGGGAAGGCAGCACGCAGGCGCTGTGTGGGATGCTCCCAAAAGCTTTCTAATTGGACGCTGGGGAGCGTTCCTGTGCAGGCTCCGTCGGTGCCGATGATACCCATATGTGAAGACTAAATTCCTGCTGTTCCCGGAGATCACCTGTTACAGGTGAGTAACTATGCTTTCTCCATCTGACTAATCATCTTGCCTCTTGCCCTCGCTATCTTTTTTTTTTTTTTTTCTACTCTGTTCTCTTCTTAAGGCATCTCCACCTCCAATCCTTCCTCCCTGCCCAAACCCCAGCAGACTGTTTCCATGACAAAGTACATAAGATAACTCTTCAATTCCCCACTAAATCTTCTTCCCCCCTCTCCATTACCAACTTTTCCCCTCAACCTCTATCACCCTTTCATCCTTTTCTAAAATCTCTGAGGAAACCTCACTTCCTCTTTCCTCCTCTCTCCTCTAAACTCACTACCTGTTCTTCTGATCCTGTCCCTGTCCATCTCTATCTCCTCAACTCCATCTCCTCATCCGTCATCCCTTTCATCACATATATTCTCAACTTTTCACTTTCCACTACTACCTTCCCTGCAGCCTTCAGGCATGCTGTAATCACTCCACTCCTCTCCTCAAAAAAAACCCTCACTTGAACCTACTTGTCCTTCCAATTATCAGCCCATCTCCCTTAGAAACAGAAACATGACGACAGAAAAAGATCACATGGTCTATCTAGTCTGTCCTTCCATATCAACCACTACAACATTCCCCTTTTTTCCTTTAGAAATCCTCTGTGTTTATCCCATGCTTCTTTGAATTCAGATACTTTCCCATCTCTACCACCTCCACTGGAAGACTATTCCATGGATCCACCACTCTTTCCTTAAAGAAATACTTCTGTATATCACTCCTGAATCTATCCCCTTTCACACTCATCCCATGTCCCCTCGTAGCAGAGCTTGCTTTCAATCGAAAGAGGCTCTCTTCCTGTGCATTTATGCCACGGAGGTATTTAAACATCCCTCTATCCCGCCTTTCCTGTAAAGTGTACATATTAAGATCCTTAAGTCTGTCCTCATGCTTTACAATGAAGACCACTAACCATTTTAGTAGCCACCCACTGTACGTACTCCAGCCTGTTTATATCCTTTTGAAGGTGCGGTCTCCAGAATTATACACAATACTCCAAATGAGGTTGCACCAAAGACTTACACAGAGGCACTGTCACCTCCTTTCTTCTGCTGGCCATTCCTCTCCCTATGCACCCAAGTATTCTTTTAGCTTTTGCCGTCGCCTTTTCTACCTATTTAACTACTTTAAGATCATCAGACACAATCATGCCTAGGTCCTGCTCTTCTTTAGTGGACAAAAGTACTTCACCCCTGTACTATATTGCTCCCTGGTTTGCTGCAGCCCAAATGCATGACCTTGCATTTTTTAACATTAAATCTCAGCTGGCAAATTCTAGACCATTCTTCAAGCTTACTAGATCCCTCCTCATGTTTTACACTTTCCTGGGTGTCTACTCTATTGCAGATTTTGGTATCATCCGCAAAGAGGCAAATCTTACCCGACAGCCCTTCCGCTATATTACTAACAAAGATGTTAAAAAGAATCAGACCAAGGACAGATCTCTGGGGCACACCACTGGTAACTTCTTATTTTTCCCTTTAAACCCTCCTCCCCCCTTTCTTCTTTCTCTGTCACTGTTGACAATACTCTTCTTCCTGTTTCCCCGGCCTGCAACCTTGGGGTCCTCTTTGCGCCTCCCTTTCCTTCTCCACACATATTCAACATATAGCTAAAACCTGTTTCTTTCTCTACAATATTAACAAAATTCTTCCCTTCCTCTTTGAACACACTACTAAGTCTGTTATCCACTCTTTGATCGCTTCCCATCTTGACTGTTACATCGTCCTCCTTGCTGGTCTCCCTCAATGTCATCTCTCTCCTCTTAACTCTATCCAAAACTCTGCTGTGCCACTAATCTTCCACCAGCCCCAATACAGTCATGTAATCCTAAAATCACTTCACTGGCTCCCCTTCCATTTTTGTATCCAGTTCAAACTTCTCCTTCTAACATATACTGCCCCTCATTACCTTTCCTCTCTTCTGTCTCCCTGCACCCCTCGTGAACCTCCTGTGGTTTTTATCTCTCTATGCCCTTTTCTTCAAACTCCAGACTTTGATCTTTTCACAGTGCTGCTCCTTATGCATGAAACAAACGTCCTTTATCTTTAAATCAAGTCTCTTTTTCTCCCCCTCTTCAAATCCATGCTAAAGGCTTACCTGTTTGAAGTCTCATTTGGATTCTAATCCCTTGTTCTCCTTGTCTCCTTCCCTATTTGAACCCCCTTATTTCTCTTGTATTTTGTCTGTCTTGATTAGATTGTAAGCTCTACAAGCAGGGACTGTCTTCTTTATATGTTTGTACAGCATGGTGTATGCCTTGTAGCGCTATATAAATGACTAATAGTTGTTCCAGTGCAACTACTACTACTATTTTTGATCAACTTTTTTGTTTAGAGAATACCATTTTTTAAAATTTATACATTAACAAAAGAATGCACATTTAAAAAGAAAATATTACTCAAGCAGATGTTTCTCTGATAATTGCAAATTACTGTTTGCAGTTAATGCCGATATGTCTTTTTCCAATGCACTGTCATATGTCGTCATAATGTGATAAGAGATATCAGTTCTAAACTTAATCTGTTGTTGACTTATTTTGATTAGGGAAAAGACAGGTGATTGCTTCTTAAGTAAATATGCTGACCAAAATATGTATGTTTCAAAATTTAAACTGAAAAAATTAAGCATATTTTACTATATCTAGAAACTATTCCTGTACAGGTAAATGGTTGCAGTTTTGAGACAAGAACAAAAATGCCTACGAACTTATTACGGGTAGAGTATTCCAACAAAGTTAATACTAACTTTGCATATTAATCACAGCTAGATTTCTTGACATTTTAACATTGCTGCTGTATGAACCAGCAGAACCTGCTTACTAATGGATTAACTGCATGCCATCGTTGTTTTATGCATGTTGCATAGTTTATTTTTGAAAGGATAACCCACTTTTAAGAGTAAATCTCAAAATTAATTTTAAAAAAGAGAATGAAAACATGGGCTTCTGTTGGAGACATTCGATACTGTATAAAAGTGTGTCAGTTGCTCTTGAGGTGCAAATTAGACTAACAACAAAACTGGTTGCTATGGAAATAAACTCCTAAATGCTGCATAATATTTTAATGCTGCAAAGTGCTGCTTGATACAGAATTGTGTTTGAGTCTGCCATGAGTAAAGCTGCAAGTTCTAGATTGTTAATGAACTTGGATTTATTTAGGAAGAAGAATTTGGAGTTCCAGAGCGAGAAATGCAGAGCTCGCAGACACAGCTAGAAGTCATGGAGGATGAATTGGTTGGAAAACAACAAGAGATTGAAGAGCTAAATAGAGAGCTGGAAGAAATGAGAACAGCCTATGGCACAGAGGGACTGCAGCAGGTAGAATGATTTTGTGTTGCCTTTTTTTTGCCTGGGCAAAAATACTGACGTAATACTAATCATTGGTAGGAAGAATGCAAGGCTGTTTGGCTCAACTAAATACATATTTTTCATTTAAAATCTGCTTATCTTCCTGCCATATAGGAGGAGCTAATCATTGCTGTCCTCTTTTTACATATATACACAGGCATCCTGCAGGGATCACCTTTTTCTTAATATGCATTTGCATCGGCTCTTTCTTTGGTGTACAGGCTCTTTCTTTGGTGTACATGGTGTACAGGGCTTTCTCAGTGGACAAGCAGGATAAGTTCTCACATTTCGGCGAAATCATCAATGGAGTCCATACGGGAACTCTCAGCTACTATTCTGAAAGTTTTTAGAAAGCTTACTGTGCATGCACATTTCTTTCAGCCTGCTGTCATTGTGCCTAAGGAGATCAGTCTTGTTTTTTTCTGTAGAGCCCAAAAGACACACATTGTGCCACTGTTTAATACCATCATTCAATGATTCTCATTTCTTCAGGAACAAGCAGGAAGGCAGTCTTCACATATGGGTGACGCCTGCACTGACAGAGCCCGCACGGAGCATTTCCCCAGCTTTCAAAGAAAGCCTTTGGGCATGCCACCACACGTGTGGTCCCCCTCCCACCCAAGGGTGCCTTCTTACTCGGTTTCCCTTTTTCTGCGGTGCCCTTTGGAGGTGTCTCTTGTCTCTGGAAAAATGTTTCTCTGTTCCAACCAGTTTTTGCTATACTGGCCTTCACCAGTCCTCTTTCCCGCCTCCCGAGTGCCTCTGCTTCGGCCCAGGCCTTGGGATTTTTTTTTTTGCCTTTTTTTGTTCTTTCTGCGTTTTTGTGCCCTTTTTTAACCGCTGGCCGCGTTGAGGGTCTTCAACCTCGCAGGGGGTCCTTTTTACCCCAATGGCTTCTGGTTTTAAGAAATGTGATAGATGCTCAGATCTGTTGTCTCAAGTGTCTAGGAGCCGACCATGACCCGGAGCTATGCTCCCTCCGTAAGATGTCATCTTCCAAGACCATCCAGAGTTGTAAGAAGAAGCTGGATGATCTCTTCCATAAGGCATCCTCGGTAGCTCATTGGCCCCGCCAGCTCTGGAGTCTCCCAAGGCTCCTCCCCGGGCCCAGGAGTCACCTGAATGCAAGCGGAAGAAGAAGAAGGCCTCTCGGATTCTGTCAGGGGTGCCAGACAAGCGTGAAAAGCCACGCACCTGGTCTCTCGGGCCTTCTCGGCCGTCTCTAAAGTTGGAGAGGGAGCGGTCCAGTAAGGTGCCTTGAACCGATACAAAAGTCTCCGAAGGCACCCAGTCTCCCGAGGGTCGTCCCAGTGAGGACCCCCTTCTCTTCCTCGACACCTGACCCGGTCACCCCAGTGTCAGTGTCGCAGGGCCCTACTCCCGAGTGGGAGGCCCAACTGCTGGCCTTGGAACGCAGCATTTCTGCATTCCTTGCTGCCCAGCAGGTGCTGCTGCCCGGCCCTGCTGGCATGTGCCTCGAGACCGCAGGGACCTCTACCTTGAGGACTCCCCGGGCTGCCATTGTGACCCCTGAGAGTCAAAAGCCTTGTGAGGTTTCTTGGTGAGGTTCTCGATCTCTGTCCTGTTCCTTGGGTGCGAGATCTTCGCCGGTAAGTGCCTCCAGCTCCGGGCAAGTTTTGGATTCGGAGAGCCAGCGCGGATCATCCACCTGTCTCGAGCCGCCCGACCTCAAGGCCTCCACAGACTACTTAGACTGGGAATCTGACAAGGAGACATCTCCTCCGACCCCTTCCCGCTGACCCAGAAGCAGCAGTCACCTCCCGAGGACACCTTCTTGGAGTTCGTCTGGGATATGGCGTGGGCCCTTGTGTTTGCCACTGAGTTGGAGGAGGAACCCCATGCTGAGGAGTTTGATATTCTACAATACGAAGCTCCTCCGAGGGAGGCTCTCTCGGTGCCGGTTCCTCCCATTCTGAACCGCCTCCTGCTCCACATGTCGAAGTCCCCAGCCTCTGTCCCAATTGTAAGCAATTGCCTGGACGCTATGTACAAGGTTCAACGAGATCGGGGTTTTGGAAAGCCCAGCTTCCAGTACATCCTGCTAGACCAGTCCAGACAAGCGGGTTTAGTCCCCCTACCAGCAGATGTTGGAGACAGAGAAATAGAAAAAACTACAAGCAGCCTGATTGGCTGTTCCCTGGTAATATGTAGCTGAAACCCAGTAGAGGGCGCTTCAGTATTTCTGTCTCCAGCAGATGTAGGGGTTTTTCTTTTTTTTCTCTGATTATTTTTGTTGTTTAGTACTTGCAGTTTCTCAAGGAACAAGTAGGAAGTCAGTCCTCACATATGGGGTGACGTTGGCGCCGACGGAGCCCCTATGCGGAGCAATTGCCAGCTTTCGAAGAAAACCTTTGGGACTGCATCACGCATGCACGATCCCCTTCCCACTCAAGGGTGCCATCTTGCTCACTCTCCTTTTTTCCGCAGAGCCCAACGGACGTCGTCCTAGTTTCCACATGGAAAAAGTAGTAAAAGTTAGAAAAATGTATTTCTGCTTAACCAGTTCGACACTGGTTCCCCTTCCCGCTCTCGGCTTGTTACACCGGTATCGAGTCCGGTCCAATTTTTCGGTTTTGCCCTTAGAGACTAGCATTCGCGCTCTTTTTTTTTTTTTTTTTTTTTGTTCTTTTTAGCTGGCAGTCCGGTCCTCTGGTTGCCAGCGGGTTTAAAAAGTGTGATCGATGCACGAGATTGATGTCTGTCACAGACACACATGACTGCTGCCTCGGGCCTGACCACGACCCCAAGGTCTGTGGCCCATGTAATAAAATGTCTTCCAAGGCCTTCGAAGAGCAGGCAGTAGCAACATGATAGGATTTTTCCCGAGTCCGCTCCCGCCCGGGCCTGGACCTCTTCAGAGGCCTCGACCTCTCAGGAGCTGTCTGGTCCCGAGCAGCGTCGGGTGTCCTCTAAAAGGGGGTTTCCCTTGCGGAAACACCGGATGAAGAAAAAATCCGTGAGGGCGGTGTCGTCTGAGGGCTCTGAGCGGCCTGGTCCCTTGCGGGCTTGGTCGCGGAGTCCAGGTCACCGCCCCAGATCCTCGGAGTCAGAGAGGCCTGCCAAACTCCCTTGAAAGGAACCGGAGACACCGAGGCAGGTAAGCGCTGTCCTCATTGTTGACTCTCTTCCGGGAGAGCCGGCGTTGGGACCCGACCCGGGGGCTGTGGAGCCTCCTGTGCTCGGTCTCAGGTTGGCGGCCTTGGAGCGCAGCGTGTCTGCCTTCATGGACCAGCAGCGGGCTCTAATGGCTGGTCTTGCATGTCTGTCTGCCCTGACCACCGGGACTTCGATGTCCAAGTCGACCCCGGAGGCTGATCCAATCCTTGAGACATTAAGAACTTGAGTCGATCCTTGGACAAGGTCCCCCTCAACCTCCCGTTCGGGACCGAGGTAGTCGACACCAATTCCCTCGGCGTTGGGGTGGTCGAGACCGAAGCCCTCGAGTCCGGAGCCGCTCGATTCCTTCTCGGAGGGGTCTGCTTGGGAGACGGAGGACAAGGAGTCTCCGGACACCCACCGTACCAAGTACATCCTGTCAGACTCCCCGGGATCTGAACCTCGGAGAAGGTCACCCCCGGAGGACACCCGGTTCTTGGACTTTGGGACATGGCAAAGGCTTTGTCTTTCCCGGCAGAGTCTGAGGAGGAGCCTCAAGCTGAGGAGCTCAAGATCCTCCTAGTATGACTTTCCTCCTAAGGAAGCCCTTACTGTACCAGTGCCTCCCATTCTGGAACGGCTGATGCTCCGCATGTGGGAGACACTGACCTCTATGCTGGTCCTCAGCAGGCAAATCGATTCCATCTATCGAGTTCGCAAGAGCCCTGGGTTCCAAAAAGCACAGCTGCCGCACAACTCCATGGTTGTGGAATCGACCATGCGCCGGCTCAAGAGCTAGAAGACGCACTCCTCGGTGCCTCTTGGCAGGGAGGCCCGCAACATGGACGCCCTCGATAAGAAGTGCTACCAGGGTTCAGTGCTGTCATGCCGAATCCAGACGTACCAGCTGTACATGGGCATGTACTTGCGAGACCTGGCAAAGGAGATTGCAGGGTTCTTGGCTGGTCTCTCCGAGGGACCTTTGCAGCGCTTCCAAGTTTTGTCCACTGGGATCAGAGAGTGCTCAAAGTTTGACTTGAGCAGCCTATGACGGTAGACTTGGCGCCATGGGTTTAGGACAAGTTGGTCGATGTCCCTTGCCGAGGTGAAAACCTGCTTGGCAAGCCCATGACGGAGAAGGCTGCGAGATCGAGTCAGAGTACCTGACCCTGACAAGACTCGAGAAGAAGACATCTGCCCCTTCTAAGAAGAAGGGCTCTGGTAGGAAGCCCTTTTTCATGAGAAAAGGTACGGCTTACCGAAACTACCCCACGTATCAGGCCTCCCCAGCTCCCCAGCAGGGGCAGCAGACCAAGGGACGGGGGCAGGGTCCACATAAGCAAAAGACCCCCAAGCCCCAGGCACCGGCTCCGGTCCAGCCTGGAGGGGTTTTTTGACTCCCAGAGCATAGTCCCTCTCTCAAAGGAAGCAAGGCCATGCACAGGAGTAAGGCTGACCCTGTGTGCCCACAGGTGGCCAGCCATTACAACAGACACCTGGGTTCTTCAGATAGTCCAAATGGGCTGTCGGTTACATCTCACCCAGGTGCCTCCCTCTTACTTTCCAGGGGAGCCTCTCAGACCCCCTCTTCACAGGGACCTCTTGCAGGAGTTAGCAGGTCTTCTCGAGGATCAGACGGTAGAACCGGTGCCCCACCACCTGCAGGGCAAAGGCTTCTACTCCAGGTACTTTCTGATACCAAAGAAAACTGGAGGCCTAAGATCCATCCTCGACATGTGGAACCTAAACAAGTTCCTGGTGAGGGAAACATTCAAGATGCTTTCCCTTGGAATATTGCTGCCTTACCTCCACCAGGGAGACTGACTATGCTCCTTAGAACTGTGTGCAATCAGTGTCACATGATCTGTCACATGATGCCTGTATAAATATGCCTGTTCTGAAAGGCCCCTGACTCTGCAACACCACTAAGCAAGCAACATGAAGACCAAGGAGCACTCCAAACAGGTCAGAGACAAAATTGTGGAGAAGTATAGATCAGGGTTGCGTTATAAAAATTCAAATATCCCAAATTCTGAATATCCCACGGAGCACCATTAAATCCATTATAACAAAATAGAAAAAAATATGGCACAACTACAAACCTGACAAGAAAAAGCTGCCCATCAAAACGCACAGACCAGGCAAGGAGGTCATTTAATCAGAGATGCTACAAAGACACCAAGGATAACACTGAAGGAGCTGCAGAGATCCACACCGGAGATTGGAGTATCTGTCTATAAGACCAATTTAAGCCATACACTCCACAGAGTGGGGTTTTATGGAAGAAAAAAGCCATTGCTTAAAGAAAGAAATAAGAAAACACGTTTGGAGTTTGCACAACAGCATGTAGCGGACCCCTCAAACACATGGAAGAAGGTTCTCTGGTCAGATGAGACGAAAATTGAACTTTGGCCATCATGGAAATACCATGTGTGGCCCTAGCCCAGTGATGGCTAACCTTTTTGAGCCCGAGTTCCCAAACTGCCGCACAAAACCAAAGAATTTCCTCAAAGTGCCAGCACGTCATTTGCATAAGTGGTCTTATTTGCATAAATATTTGCATAATGTTACCATACACTAACTTTTAGTAAACATGTCTCTTAATGAGTGTATGGATAAAGAAAGACTAAAAGATTTCTACATTACTATAATCCAGTGCCAACCGCCAGGCACATTAGGAACTACTACAAACGCTGCCCATTTAGAACCCATAGCAAACCCGCCGTATCCTGACAGCATTACCAGGACTCACAAAGCACCATACCCTAACTATCAAAAGGCAACACTGCAAATATTAAACCAATACATTTCAGTGAATACTGGGGAAAGAGAACAAGTGGCAACGTCAAATAGGAATTTCCTCTTGTACCAAACAAAGCGCAGATGTTAATGATGCACATTTCCCAGAGCTGACATATTCCAGTTAATAAATTCAAAATAAAGAGATATCTTTCTACCTTTTGTGCATTTTTTTTCAGTTGCAATTGGTCCAGCCATTTTCTTCTGGTTTCTTCATGTTTTCTGCTAACTCTCCATCGTCTGCTGTCCATTTGTCCTTTCTTCTCTCTTCTAGTTTTTTTTCCATTCTCTCTCTCTCTACATCTGCTTTAACATACTAATCTTTCTCCTTTTGCTCTTTCCTCATTCCTATTTCATCCACACAAATTTTACCCCTCCATCCTCAATCCCCAATTACTCTCCCAATACCTGGCCAATTGTAGATTTTTCATCCCTCCTACACAAAATATTTTTCCCCTCTCCATTTTACTCTCCCAGCCCCATCCCATTCTAATCCTCCCCCAACATCAGCTCCCTTCTAGTTCCAGTCTCACCCAGCATCCATTCCCTTCTTCAAGCCCCCCACTTCCCCTCAGCCCATTTCCATTCCAAGCCCCGTCCCCATCAGCTATTTGCAGTTCAAGCCCCCCACTTCCCCTCAGCCCATTTCCATTCCAAGCCCCATCCCCAACAGCTATTTGCAGTTCAAGCCCCCTTCCACTCAGCCCATTTCCAGTCCTAGCAACCCCCCAACCCATTACCAGTCCTAGCCCCCCATAGCCCACTCCCAGTCCTAATCCCACCAGCCCATTTCCAGTCCTAACCTCCCCATCAGCCCACTCCCAGTCCTAATCCCCCCATCACTCAATTTTTAGTTTAAGCCCCCCCAGCGCCTATCACCACTCCTAACCCCCCTAGCGCCCATCACCACTCCTACCCCCCCAGCCCAGCGCCCATCACCACTCCTAACCCCCCCAGCCAGCCCAGTGCCCATCACCACTCCTAACCCCCCCAGCCAGCCCAGTGCCCATCACCACTCCTAACCCCCCCCAGCCAGCCCAGTGTCCATCACCACTCCTAACCCCCCCAGCCCAGTGCCCATCACCACTCCTAACACCCCCCAGCCCAGCCCAGCCCAGCCCATCACTACTCCTAACCCCCCCCAGCCCAGCCCAGCCCATCACTACTCCTAACCCCCCCCCCAGCCCAGCCCAGCCAATCACCACTCCTAACCCCCCCAGCGCCCATCACCACTCCTACCCCCCCCAGCCCAGCACCCATAACAACTCATAACCCACCCCATCCAGCCCAGTGCCCATCACCACTCCTAACCCCCCCCAGCCCAGTGCCCATCACCACTCCTAACCCCCCCCACCCCAGCCCATCACTACTCCTAACACCCCCCAAGCCCATCACTACTCCTAACCCCCCCCAGCCCAGCCCAGCCCATCACTACTCCTAACCCCCCAGCCCAGCCCAGCCCATCACCACTCCTAACCCCCCCAGCCCAGCCCAGCCCATCACCACTCCTAACCCCCCCCAGCCCAGCCCAGCCCATCACCACTCCTAACCCCCCCAGCCCAGCCCAGCCCATCACCACTCCTAACCCCCCCCAGCCCAGCCCAGCCCATCACCACTCCTAACCCCCCCAGCCCAGCCCAGCCCATCACCACTCCTAACCCCCCCCCCAGCCCACAGCCCAGCCCAGCCCATCACCACTCCTAACCCCCCACCCCCCCCAGCCCAGCCCAGCCCAGGGAAAATTTTTAAAAAAAAAACCCTGTCTGCTGCCATTGTCGGGGCCGCCGCGGCAGAATCGAGCGTGCCGCGGGGCCCCCCTGTACCCGGCAGATCCTGCCCTCCCCATAGCAGCTCTCTCTTTGGAGCTGCAGTCAGACGCGCCGGCTTGCAGAGCGCGAGGGAAGAGTTCCCTCGCTGCTCTGTTAAGCCCGCGGGGGCTGATGGGAAGTTCCCATCAGCCCCCGCGGGCTTAACAGAGTCGCGAAAGGGAAACTCTTCCCTTCGCGCTCTGCAAGCCGGCGCGTCTGACTGTAGCTCCAAAGAGAGAGCTGCTACGGGGAGGGCAGGATCTGCCGGGTACAGGGGGCCCCGCGGCACGCTCGATTCTGCCGCGGCGGCCCCGACAACGGCAGCAGACAGGGTTGGTTTTTTTTTTTCGATTGCGGACCTTCCCGCGTGCCAGCTGCAAGGCCTTCGCGTGCCACAGCTGGCACGCGTGCCATAGGTTCGCCATCGCTGCCCTAGCCCAACACGTCTCATCACCTCGAGAGCACCATTCCCACAGTGAAACATGTTGGTGACAGCATCATGCTGTGGGGATGTTTCCCATTGACAGGGACAGGGAAACTGATGAAGACTGAAGGGGATGGATGGCACTAAATACAGGGCATTTCTTGAGGAAAGCTTGTTTGTCTGCCAGAGATTTGAAACTGGGACGAAGGTTCACCTTCCAATAGTACAATGACCCTAAACATACTGCTAAAGCTGGTTTTAAAGGGAAACATTTAAATGTCTTGGAATGGCCTCAATCAAATGGAGAATCTCAATCCAATGGAGAATCTGTGGCATGGCTTGAAGATTGCTGTACATCAACACAACACAACTAACTTGAAGGAGTTGGAGCAGTTTTTCCTTAAGGAATGGGTGAAAATCCCAGTGGCTAGATGTGCTAAGCCTATAGAGATATACCCTAAGAGATTTGCAGCTATGCTGCAAAAAGAGGCTCTACAACATATTGACTTTGGGGGGTTGAATACATATGCACACTCCTCTCTCGATACCCAGTCCCTTGGTGTACTTATCTCTTCCCATGGCTTTCAGTACCATCTTTATGTCGATGACTCCCAGATCTACCTCTCTATGCCTGAAATCTCCCCTGCAATCCAGACCCGGATCTCTGCCTGCCTTTCTGACATTGCTGCTTGGATGTCACACCGCCGCCTGAAATTGAACTTGCCAAGACAACTTCTTATCCTTCCCCCTAAAACCTCTTCTCCCTTCCTTCTCAGTCTCTGTGGACAACTCTCTACTCCTTCCTATTTCCTCGACTCGCAACCTTGGGGTTGTCTTTGACTACTCTCTCTCCTTCTCCACACACATCCATCCACTCATTGCAAAAGATGCAGTCTTTTGCATTGAGTGTCACATGTATGATTTTCTCCCAGTTGGTGAGAGGTCTTACGTGTGCACTAGGTGCAAGGAGCAGCACCAGCTGGTTCACTCTGTCAATGTTCGCAGCCGTCTTTGTTGTGGAAGGCCATCCTGACTTGGGATCATCCTCCACCTCCTTGCGGCCAGTCTTGAAGCATTTGTGCTACTCGAAGACTCGCGGCCTTGACATTGCATCTTCTCCATAAGCCTTTTGGAGAAGTTGGAGACACTCAGTTGGGCCCTTCTCCAACTTAACCAGAAATTTCAAGTTCCTTATCGTCCCTCTAGTCAAGTCCCGCATCTCTGGGTAGGGTACCTCTTCCAGCAGCTTGGAGGCTGAGCCTGTCATCTTTTTGATGAGACTAAAGTACATATGCAGCTGGCACCGCCCACCAGCCCCAGTATGCTCAGCCTCCAAGCAGCTGGAGGAGGTTGTGAGCCAGGGTGCTGGACTCACAGAAAGGGCAACTAAGGAGATAGGTTTAGTTAGAGTTTGCTTTTATTTCCCCTGTTAAGGTGCAGGTTTATTTGTTTTTTAAAGGCAGAAGTAAAAAAAACAAAACAAAACAAAAAAAAAAACAGAAGGAACAGAGACAACAGGGTTGAGGGGAGGATATTCCTTCTTTCCCCTCTCCCCCCAGGATTTCGGGGGGGGGGGGAGGGTTCTGTGGGGGCCTTGCTCAGTCCGAGACTTCTGGCTGCTCCCGAACCTGTTAACGGGTGAGGAGCCGCTGCAGGAGCTGCAGTTGCTTGACTGGAGTGAAAGCTGGCAGCCCCAAGTCACCCCCCTCAGCACCGAAGCCAGGAAGGAAGACTGAGCGCGAGGGGTAGAAAAGCCATGTGGCAAAGAGGCTCCAAGTTAAGAGTGGCGGGGGAGGAGGACAGCAGAAACCTCTAGCAATCGCCAGAACATGAGACAGAGAGCGGCCTGCAGCCGCATGTTTTGGAGCCTGCAGCAGTGTGGGAAACTCCCCCAGCTGCATTTAGACGTGATTTCTTATTCAGGCCCGCATGTGTTTAACTCCCTGCTGTGTTTTGGGTGCCTGGGAGAGGCAGCCACCGGAGAATAAAACAGGCCAGAGCAGCTTCTTCCTAGTGGGCCATTTGTAGTTTCTTTTTCATTTCAGTTTCAGTTAATTAGATTTTATTTTATTTTAGTTCAAGTACTTCAGTGCTCTGTTCCTGAGCCTGTAGAGGTGCACTGTACTGGAGATCCTGTTACATACCCGGGTACAGATTGAGGGCGTTCCTGGGGAGTACCCCCAGCCCTTCTCACCATGCTGGCCAGACCACAGTGCCTGGTATAGGATGGTATCAAGGGGTGTGAACCCCACTTAATTCTTAAGCATTCCTTGTGTTATACTGTGGTAGGCTATGGCCTATAATAGCCTGTAAACGTATGAGAGGCCTGTAAGCTAGGCCCAGATCCCAACCCCCACTTGAGAATAGTAGTGCTGGGAAAAAAAAAACAGTCTGAAAGTCTGAGAATCTGCTTTAAACTGCTTTTGATAAGTTTGTATGAATCCTTTATTAAATTCTTCCATGCTGATGATAGATATGTTCCAGTGTTCTGCAATTCTCACATTCTCTGAGCTAGAAATGACCTTGCAGTAGAAATGTATCTATGTCTAGAAACTGTGCCTTTGTTAGAATAGCCTGGGAAGGGGGAACAGGGTGCTAGGCCCAGAGAGGGTCCCCGATTGGACAGGTGCAGGGGGCGTTGGGACCAATAGAAAGTTTGCCTGTATCAAACTGTGAAATTGTATATAATGAATCTGCTGCTGTATTTTGGGGCTCATTCTTTTCAGACACAAAAGTTGTCCGTTTGAGCCTGTGCACAATAAATTGGCTTGGATCCTTGAACTGACTCCTGGTATTTATTGCATGCTTATCAGCTGCTACATATTCTGGTGCATTGGTCGGGAATGTGTGAGTAGTGTGATGGTATTCAAGTGAATATACCACGACTTTTCACCTCAAAGGTTTGGTCCGGTTGGAACCGTGTCTGTCCGACCGCAGGGGAAACCTCAGGCGCTACCGGTCCTCTTGCATCGGAGAGGGTTCCGCCTTGCCTCGGCGGACTACTGGGTCTGGCTGGCCAACACCTCCAAACCCAAAGGGAGTCCAGGATCCAACCCATGTGGGAAGAGTGGCCTAGTGGTTAGGACAAGGTACTTCAGGCTGGAGGGCCGGGGGTTCAAGTCCCACCTGGGGACAGCAATCTCAGGCCGGAGGGACTGGGATTTCTAGTCCTATAGGTACTCCTTGTGGTCTTGGGCAAGCCACTTAACCCTCCATTGCCCATGTTCCCTGTAAGTATTAGCGTATGTGTGTCATATCCCCTCGTGTTAAATGTATCTCCCAATTGACCGCTTTGACCCGGTGAAAAGCGGGATATAAATATAGCTAAATAAATAAATGTACTGGTTTGATATCGGGAACCGGATCCGGTGAGTAGAAAGTTTTCTTTGCTACTCAGATAGTCAGGTTTGGGAATTTGGTATAGTACTATTTGGTATGGTAAAAAAGAGAGCCTGATCACCTCTCAAGGGCGGTCCTAGTACGCTTCGCAATTAAGTGGGCGCAGAGCAGAAGCCACCAACCCTTTGGTATGGTTAGTCAGTAAGGCCTTGGGGTACGTTGCTAAGCATGCTCGTCTGTGTGAATGAGAGGTCTGGAATGACAGACCAAGCGAGAGCGGACTCCTGAAGCGTCTGGTTTTTGTGTCCCTCACTGTTTCTAGGACTGTTTTTGTTGTTTGTATCTGGTTTTGTTATCTGTTGTCTGTTATCTGTTGAGACCGCTGGTTTCCCTTCTGGTACAATGTAAGATTATTCTGTTGGGTAATTCATGAAACAGTTTACTGATTAAGGAATAGTACTGAGAAAGGAAGAGGAAAAAAACCCCAAAAACAATTCAGGAGTCACTTCTAAGCACAAAGACAGCTGTCTCACTGATTTTATTTTTTTTTTTCAGCACAAGCTGAGAGACTATCTTTAGCAGGCAGAGGGAGAAGGGGTGTGTTTTTCACACAGCCCGCAGAAAGGAATGTTTTAGTATCCTTTAACCCTTTGAAGGCTTATTTTCAATTTTTAATCTACATTCTGCAGCTGGGTTAATTTGTGCGTATTTCAGGAAAATTGTACCTGTCTTATTCAATATGTTCTAATAGTGATGTTCCTTCTGCTATGGTCATGTATTATATATTATTTGGTAGGAATATTTAATCAGAATTTTGGATCCTGACCATTTTGGGCTCAGCCTGGAAAGGGTTAAGTTCTTATTAACCCCTTTCGAGCTCCTCAACTGTTCTTGTTATATCTCAGCCCTGTTTGTATTTCTACGGCAACTGTTAGAGGTCCGAGTACGGACCAAGTGAGGAGGATTCTGTAGAGCTAGTATTACTTGTTACGGCATGTTACCTTTCAGAACTATCCAGGGGGGAGGGGAGATATGATAGAAGTCTATAAATTAATGAACGGAGTGGAACGGGTAAACGTAGATCGATTGTTTACCTTAGCAGAATATAGAAAGACTAGGGGACATGCAATGAAGCTACAGGGTAAACTATTTAAGACTAATAAAAGAAAATATTTTTTCACTCAATGTGTAATCGAACTCTGGAATTTGTTACCGGAGGATGTAGTAAAGGCTGTTAGTGTAGCTGGGTTTAAAAAAGGTTTGGACAAGTTCCTGGAGGAAAGGTCCATAAACCATTATTAAGAAGTGACCGAAGATATCAATGCTTGACCCAATACAAGCATTGTGGAACTTGTGTCTCTTGGGGAAACTGCTAGGTACATATGACCCAGATTGGCCGCTGTTGGAAACAGAATACTGGGCTTGATGGACCTTGGTCTGACCCAGTATGGCATATCTTATGTTCTTATGTAGTTCAGTTTGGGTTGTTAGGTATAATGCATTTTTGTGGGCTTAGCTTTGTCTTGTGTTCTTATGTTTTAGTCTTCAGCAAACACTGTCCTCCTTTCATTGATGGCTACTCCTGTAGATTTTATGGTCCCTGGAACTGAGCTGATTAAAGTTCTTTACTTTAGATATATGAAACAAACAAAAATAATAGGAAAATTAAGGAAACTGCTTTTGTTTTTCCTTTGACCTTCGAAGTAGAGGTTAAGAGCCTTGACAAGACAATGAAGCATCCTGAGCCAGTAGTTACCAGATTGCGACTTGAAAATGATTTAAATCCTGAGTGAATGAGGAGTTATTCTCACTGAGAACAGTGTATACGATAGACTCTAGTCATACGTAACAGATATGTGGCCGTCATGTTAGGAGCCATATTTCTTTCTATTGGGATTGATGTTATAACATGTTGCAAAATAATAGTTTTATATTTTAAGGACTTTATCTAAATTGGTCCTATTTAGAATGAGCACATACATCCATTATGCTTGTTGCAACCAATCTGAGCTTGTGTTTTCTGCCTACCCTTTGTTTACAGCAATAAGTTTTTAATAAGTTTAATAAGTGTACTCAGAGGAACATTGTTGCATAGTTTTGACTCGTAGTCCACAGGAAAATGCAGCCTGACTGCCCGCCCCCTCTGTCTGTTGTCAAGTACGTCATCATGTGGGGGGGGGGGGGGGGGTCGGAGTCCACGCCAATTTCGTTTTAATGTATGACTAGGAATTTTAGCAAGGGATTTGCTGGAGACTATGGAATAGAAATGTCTCCGTCCCGATTAGAAATGCTTTGTGATAGGGAGTGGCCAGTACTGGTCTCATCATGGCCCCCTGGTGGTACCTTTGATGTTAGTATCATATCCTTAGTTCACCAGATTGCACGAAAAGAATATCCTGACCAGTTCCCTTATATAGACTTCTTGTTAAATGTTTGTGAAAAAGAGCCCTCCTGGATGAAACGTATAAGGAACAGTGTAGGATATTTGTAGCAACTACCCAAGGGGCCCAGAAGGCTGGGGAAAAGAAACTGCCTGTCTATTCAGCCCCAGAGTCCCCAGACATTCCGTCCCTTCTGCCCCAGTTCCTCTATAGGCCAGTCCCCTCGGCTCCGCCACTATCCCAGGCAGAGCCTATCCAGGAGGAACCCATTCCTGCAGTTTTACCCCGGGTGTCCTCCCAACGGCTCCTGCGGCTGGAGGAGGCGTTCCCCTCCCCGGCCGGAAGCCCCGGCTCAGTTCAAAGTACTCTGAGTGGGCCACAGTCCACCGATGAGACTACAAGCAGGGATTCTTTTGCCAGTTCAGGGTCACTCACAGCCAGTGCCCAAGAACATGAAGTGGAACCCCGACAACCCAGATTGCCGTATGCCTTCAGAAGTACAACTACCAGTAAAAGGGACGGTCACGTTATACCGTTGCGCCAGGTCCAGGGCCTACCCACCCTTAATACCGAAGGCCAGGTCGTGGTAGGGCCAACCAGCCTTGTTTATGTGCCTTTCTCCACTACTGATTTACTGAACTGGAAAATGCACTATGCCTCCTATACTGCAAAGCCCCAAGAATTGACAGAATTAATGTCTAGTATAATGCAAACTCATCAGCCTACCTGGACTGATTGCCGTCAGCTCCTGTCCACTCTCTTTACTACTGAGGAGCGAGCGCGAATCGTGCAAGCGGCTATCCGCTGGCTAGAAGAGAACCCTGTAGATGGAGCAGATCTGAATCTTCCGCAAGCAGCCGCCGTAGCTTTCCCAAATGAAGATCCTAGATGGGATCCGAATGATGAAAGGGGGCGGCGGCCCTAACTCGATTTTGCCAGGCCTTCTTGCAGGGCCTGAGGAGGGGAGGCCAGAAAGCTATGAATATCGGAAAGGTATCAGAAGTCATCCAGGGTCCGGATGAGAGCCCAGCGGCCTTTCATGAGCGATTGTCTGAAGCCTATAGACTATATACCCCATATGATCCAGCAGCCCAGGAGAATTTGCGTATGGTAAACGCAGCCTTTGTCAGTCAGTCCCGAGGAGATATAAAACGAAAATTACAGAAAATGGATGGATTTGTGGGCATTAATACAGCACAGTTAATGGAAGTTGCCCAGAAAGTGTTTGTGAATTGTGAAAATGAGTGTTACAGAGAAAGTGAACGGAAAATGAAGATCTTCTTGCTGCCGCTTTAGTTGAATGATGTGGAGGAGGTTTTCCTAACCGAAGGAGCAGAGGACGTGGAAGGGGCTGTGGAAGTAGCTGGCCCCCACTGGGTGCGAACCAATGCGCCCATTGCAGAGAAGAAGGACATTGGAAAAGTGAATGCCTGCATCTCGACTCCACCCCCCAGAGGGGAGGAGGGAGTACTTGGAGAGTAGGAGGTCGATTCCAGAGTCGGGGAGGGATAAACCGAGCACAGTTCCAGCAAGAGAGGGAAGAAGCTATTGAGGGAGTGGCAGTTGCTGAGGGCTATGATATGGATGAAGACTAGGCCAGACCGGGCTTCAAGTTCACCCTGGGTCCCCAGGAGCCTATGGTCAGTCTGAAAATAGGGGACCAATATATGGACTTTATGGTGGATACAGGAGCCAAACACTCAGTGGTGGCAAAGCCAATGGCCCCTTTGTCCTCTCGATCTGTCACCATTGTTGGGGCCACTGGAGCTAGGGCCACTAAGCCTTTTTTGCAGAACCGCATGTGTGAACTATAGGGGCAGAAAATAACGCACCAGTTCCTGTATATGCCTGAATGCCCTATTCCACTTTTGGGCCGAGATATGCTTGCAAAGCTCCAGGCGCAGATAACCTTTGCTGAAGGGGGAGAAATGCAAATGACTGTGAACTCAAGGCCTGCCAGATTGATGGTGCTGATTGTCCCCCGAGAAGAAGAGTGGCGGTTTTACAGTGTATCTCCAACCAAGACAGTTAGTTCCTGTATACCCACCAACCTTTCAGCTCCGCCTGAAGTATGGGCGGAAGATAATCCACCTGGCCTAGCGAAGAACATAGCCCCCATCGTTGTCACCCTCAAATCAGGAGCGGAACCAGTGCATGTGAGGCAGTATCCTCTTCCTCGACCAGCCATTGAAGGTATCCACACCCATCTGATGAAATTGCTGAAGTATGGACTTCTTAAAGAATGTCAGTCACCTTGGAATTACCCCCCTTCTCCCAGTCAAGAAACCTGGGACGGGAGATTACCACCCAGTACAAGATCTGAGGCGAGTGAATGATGCAGTTGAAACTATACACCCAGTGGTACCCAATCCTTATACTCTTGGGACTGATCCCCGCTGAGGCTACTCATTTCACTGTCCTGGACCTGAAAGATGCCACCTTCTGCATACGCCTAGCCCCCACCAGTCAACTTTTGTTTGCCTTTGACTGGCAAGATCCTACAACAGGAAGGCGGGGCCAACTCACCTGTACTCGATTACCCCAAGGATTCAAGAATTCACCTACCCTATTCAGTGCTGCTTTAAATCAGGATCTTTCAAGCTACTATGTGAACCCAGGGAAAAGGGTTCTTCTCCAGTATGTGGATGACCTGCTAATAGCCACCAACTCCAAAAGTGAATGTTTACAAGCCACCAGTGATCTCTTGCATCTTCTGAATGAAGCTGGATACAAGGTCTCAAGGGCCAAGGCACAGTTATGCCAGACTGAAGTTAAATATCTAGGATTCCAATTGTCCAGCGGAATCCGACGCTTGGGACCAGAACGCAAAGAAGCTGTATGCAATATTCCGACCCCAACCACCAGGAGGCAAGTGAGAGCCTTTTTAGGAGCTGCAGGTTATTGCCGTATATGGATACCCAACTTCGCACTGTTGGCAAAGCCATTGTATCAAGTCACCAAAGGAATAGAAAGGGCTCCACTGGAATGGGGACCTGAACAGGATGCAGCATTTCGATCTTTGAAGGCCGCCTTGATGTCATCACCAGCTCTGGGTCTGCCAGATGTCCAGAAACCTTTTCGCCTCTATGTCCATGAGTCACAAGGAAATGCTTTGGGAGTGTTGACTCAATCTCTTGGATCTTGGCAGCAACCAGTGGCCTATTTATCAAAACAACTGGATGTGGTTGCAAAAGGCTGGCCCCCTTGTTTGAGAGCCGTTGCAGCCATGGCCCTCCTAGTGAGCGAAGCTGACAAGCTCACTTTAGGACAGAATCTTCCGGTCATTGTGCCACACTCCGTCTTGACCCTTATGGAGCACAAAGGAAACTTCTGGCTCACAAATTCACGAATGTTGAAGTATCAGAGTATGCTGTGCGAGAATCCTCGACTACAATTGATGGTCAGTCAAACTTTAAATCCTGCTACGTTGTTACCAATTGGTCCTGGCCCCCCTGATCATGACTGTCTGGAAATTATGGACACTGTATTCTCAAGTCGCCCGGATTTGACTGATGTTCCTTTGGAGAACCCAGAACGGACTTTTTGTGGATGGAAGTAGTCTCATCATCAATGGACATCGTTGTGATGGCTATGCAGTAGTGACCCTGGACATGGTAGTTGAGTCCTCAGCTCTGGCCCCGGGGACTTCAGCACAAAGAGCTGAATTGATCATAGGAAACTGGCTCCGTCTAAATGTGCACACAGATTCCAAGTATGCTTTTACAACTTTGTATGTACGTGGGGCCCTGTACAAAGAATGAGGGTTGATAACCTCAGGAGGCAAGTCCATTAAGTATGGCCCGGGATATTGACATTATCAGATGCATACTGCCTACAGACCTCAGAATTTAGGAAAAGTAGAATGTATGAATAGAACCCTGAAATCTCAGTTATCTAAACTTTGTCAAGAAGCTCACCTGAAGTAGCCCCAGGTTCTTCCTATAGCCCTTCTTAGGATACGCTTAGCCCCTACTAAGTCTTTAGGAGTTTCCCCTTTTGAGATTCTGTATGTGCGACCCCCGCCTATTGTACAAGGAATAAAAGGAGATATGAAAGAGATTGGATCTGAAATTACTAGACAAGAACTATTGGCTTTAAGTTCTGTTTTGCAGAGTCTTCATACGTGGGTACAAGATCAGCTGCCCATCAATCTAACAGAACCTCTGCATTCTTTCAAGCCTGGAGTCTCGGTGTGGATCAAAGAGTGTAGAAAAGACACCGTTGGCACCGCATTGGAAGGGACCTTATGTTGTCATCTTATCAACCCCCAACTGCAGTTAAAGCTGCAGAACTCGAACCCTGGATTCATCACAGTCGAGTAAAGCCAGCAGCCGTTGATAGCACTGTAGAACGGAAGACAGCTACAAAAAAATGTATTAGCTATGTGGCAATATTATCCTATACCCCAAAATGATGCTTTTACGCAAGTATAATATGTGATTTAATTCTCACCCTTTCTCACTTGCGGGTGAGAATAATCAAAGGGGGGAATGTGGTAGTCTATGGCCTATAATAGCCTGTAAACGTATGAGAGGCCTGTAAGCTAGGCCCAGATCCCAACCCCCACTTGAAAATAGTAGTGCTGTGAAAGTCTGAGAATCTGCTTTAAACTGCTTTTGATAAGTTTGTATGAATCCTTTATTAAATTCTTCCATGCTGATGATAGATATGTTCCAGTGTTCTGCAAGTCCCACATTCTCTGAGCTAGAAATGACCTTGCAGTAGAAATGTATCTATGTTTAGAAACTGTGCCTTTGTTAGAATAGCCTGGGAAGGGGGAACAGGGTGCTAGGCCCAGAGAGGGTCCCCGATTGGACAGGTGCAGGGGGCGTTGGGACCAATAGAAAGTTTGCCTGTATCAAACTGTGAAATTGTATATAATGAATCTGCTGCTGTATTTCGGGGCTCATTCTTTTCAGACACAAAAGTTGTCCGTTTGAGCCTGTGCACAATAAATTGGCTTGGATCCTTGAACTGACTCCTGGTATTATTTATTGCATGCTTATCAGCTGCTACAATACAGCTCAAAACCTATTCAGTGCACAATGACTTGATGCAGACATGTGGGACAGGCCTGATCAGATAGGCCATGGTTGTTACTGGGCAAATTTCAGAGTGCTGTTTGATCTAAAAGGCAGTTGGTTGATACTTTGTAACTTTCTCCTGAGAAGGGTCTGATAGAAAGTCAGAGATAGGAATAAAGATGTGTTTTAAAAAGAAAAATAAATAAATAAAATGCTGCATATAGGTTTCTAGCAGCCACAGCTCTGTGGAAAACAGGAAGTACCTGCATACAAGAAATGTACTGTATGTAATTTGAAAGAGAGTGCATAGGAAGCAAATGAAATCCTTCCATCTGTCTATGGTCAGTGAGTAACCCGACATGATCATCTCTTGTCTCTTAGCCCAGAATATGTACCTATTAAATCTGTAATATTGCTTGTAAGGGAAGCTGTACTCCTTTATAGCCATTAGTATTAGAATAAAAACGTAAACTTTACTCGGAGAATGTGTCAGTTTGATTGGATCAGGGCAAGGTCCATTTCATATCTTTAAGATACAACACTGCAGTACAATCTAAAAATCCTCAAGATGTGCAGTCCCCGATGTGTGGTCTCTGAGGCAGGTGTCTGTCTGAACTGCATGCAGGAGGCGGTCATGGGAGCAGGACCTGCAGGATGAGATGAGGCAGGAGAGTCCCTCCTGGTTGCACGAGACCCTGGGGGTGCGGGGTGCCATGTTACCTTCAACAGATCCAGCCCCCGGTCCCTGCACGATGCCCAGATCCATCCACCCCTCAAGCCCAGGGAGCGATAGGGCTCCCAAGGGAGTTCTCACTGGAGTTTGTCTTACTTTTGCATAATGCATTTTGCCTACCAAGTGGCTCCTCGGCCCCGGAACACAGGGCTAATAGGATATCAGACGCAAAAGAGCACGAGTCAGGAGCAGTGTTATCTAAGCGGGCTAGAGGTTTAGAGGAGTGGCAGCAATCGCTGTTGTCGGGGGCTGAATGGGGAAGACCTTGACACAGAGCTAGATCTGCAGGAGGAGTTGGAAGAAGGAGAGAGCCCAGAACAGGAGGATCAGGCCCGAATTGTTCGGGTTTTCCGCCGGGAGGAGCTACCAGCGCTCATCTTTATGCTTATGTTTATGCAATTTCTCGATATACCGTCCAGGCTGAAGGCCATCAGGGTGGTTTACAGTCACTACAAGCGGGTACTGATACAATTCCTTGTCCCCTAAAGGCTCACATTCTGTGTGTACCTTGGCGACCCTCAAGGCCCTAAATATGCCTGCTAACCTCCCGGTAGAGGAAGAGGCGCTGTAGGATCCGCTGTTCCAGGCGGTACAGAAATCGCAGAAAGTCTTACCAGTGCATGGAGTAGTCGGACAGATGATCCAGGATGTGTGGGATCTGCCAGAGGTTGGCCTTAAAGGGGTGCAAAGCATGACGCACCTATACCCGCTGCCGGAGCAAGAATGAGCTCCTTCGATTGCCCAAAATGGGCGCAGTGGTGTTGGCAGAAGTAGAAGAGACCTTGATTTGTCTCCTGTAGCTGAGAGCTGTGAAACTGGTTCTGCGAGACCAGTACGTCTGCGATCGATGCTTCATGTATTTTGTCCAAAAGGAAGGTTCCTTTCTTCCAATTCTCAACTTTGAGGGCATGAACTACGGTCTCCAGATACTGCATTTTCACAGTAGTAATGGCGGTAGGAAACAGAGATTCATTATCGTTCCTCCAGTTCAGTCCTCTACCTCTGGGTTGTCAACCTCCTCCTGCAGCTTTGGAGACTGGTACGTCAGAATCATGACATCACTGTACATAGCCTGATGCACTCTCTCCTTAGATCCAGTGTGACCAGTCTCCATGCAGCAGGAGGACGTTGTGAGCCTTGTCAGGGGCTCACTAGAGGAACAGATAAGGAGCTTGTAGTATAGTATAGTGTAGTTGGGAATCCTTTGATTTGTTAAATTTGGGTACTATCCCTTTAAAAAAAAAAAAAAAAAAGGGGGAATTAGAGTAAGACTAGGCGTTTGGTGTTCTTGCTTCCTGCCTGTTTAAAAAAAAAAAAAAAAAAAAAAAACCAACCCCAGAAAGGGAAAAGAAATAAGACAATCTTATAATAAGCAGACGCAAAGGGGCTAAGACCTGTTCGTTATTCTGCTGGTGGCCGGGAGATATCTCCCCCCGGACTCTACGGGAGAGAGCCCTTCTTCAGCGGCGATCATTTTCCCGAGCCGCAGAGACTGCATAGCTGTGGTTTCGGGGCACCGACTTGGCAGCGGAGCACAGCAGAGCGGTTTCTTCTCAGCGTGCCGCTGCTTGGTCTTGTGATCAGGAGCGCATCGGACGATCGAGACAGGCCTAGCCAGTAAGCATCCAACCGGTTACAGGCTGTGCTCGAGGGGGGAGGCTTTGTCAGGCTTCGGTGCACTTTGGCGCTCTTTCCTCCTCCCGGACTGTCGGCGGCCATTTTGTGATACATCAGGATTCTAAGGGGTGTTAAGTTTAAAAAAAAAAAAAAAAAAAAAGATTTTAATAATAATCTTAACTCAGGAGGTAACTCATTTATTAAGTGTGTTTACCTACCTCATGGCGGCACGACCTCAGTGCCTTGTCTGTGGCACCTGTAGGGGCACGGTGGCTGATTCAGGTGTGTGCCGCGGCTGTGCAACGCTGTCGTCTTTGGTGGAGCAGCAGTTGGATATTAAAGAGGCCCCGGAGGCGCAACGGGTGACGTCTGGGGCGGTAGCTGAGTCACTGCAGCCTTCTGGGAAAGGATCTGCGGTGGAGGTCGCGGCGGGATCCTCTGGGGTCCTGTCAGCAGAACCGTCGATGGCTCTAGGCGATTTTTGCCCTGATTTCATTTTAATGATGCATCAGGCTTTTTGTTTGCGGCGTCAAGGTAAGATGCCGGGAACATTGTCGCCTTCAGTCTCCTCGCATCAGATAGAAGGGATTGACGGAGTAGGTGACGCACTGTCGGCACCTAAGAGAGCGAGGGCCCAAGCTGCGTCTTCTGCGGAAAGCGACTGGCCGGAAGGTGAGGATCTGGACTGGGAGCGCGAAGAGGGGGCACAGGATCTCGAAGAAGGGGAGATCCTGGAACCTGAGGATCAGGCTAAGATCATTAGGGTCTTTCGTAGAGAGGAGCTTACAGCATTGATCACAGAATCAATGCAGATGTTGAATCTCGCTACACCGCCGACCGCGAAGGAGGAGATTGAGGATCCGGTCATCCAAGCGGTTTGACAGAATCAGGTAGCTTTTCCGGTACATAGAGTAGTTGACAGAATGATCCAAGAGGAATGGGACCATCCGGAAATGGGGCTCAGAGGGATACGGACTATGAATAGGCTGTATCCTCTGACCGATAAGGACAAGGAACGGTTCCGAGCACCGCGGGTAGACGCGGTGGTGTCTGCGGTTACTAAGAAGACCACCATTCCGGTAGAAGGCACTGCTGCCTTGAAAGATGCTCAAGACCATAAAGTGGACGGTTTACTGAAGCAGACCTTTGAGGCGGATTCGATTTCACTGCAAGCTTCAATTTGTGGAGCTTGGGTGGTTCGAGCGTGCTTGCGATGGGTCCAGCGGCTGCACCAATCTCCGCACCTGGATCTAGAGGAGCTCAAGGAGCTGGGGCACCTAGAGTCTGGGACGGCCTATCTCGCAGACGTTCATTATGATTTGATCAGAGCTCTTGCGAATAGCACGTCTTCTGTGGTGGCCGCTCGCAGATTGGTGTGGTTGAGAAATTGGGCGGCAGATGGTTCTTCCAAGTCCAGGCTCAGCAAGCTTCCTTTTAAAGGAAAGTTGCTGTTTGGCGAAGATCTCGATAAGTTGGTAAAGGACCTCGGGGAGTCCAAAGGTGGTAGGCTTCCTGAGGATAAACCGAAACAGGGAAAGTCCGGCCTGGGTTTTCGGGGACAGTTTTGAGATTTCAGGAGATTTCGTGGGTCACGGTTCGGTGGTTTCCAGAGGGGCCGGTTTCCGTCGCGGGCCCAGGGCTTTCGGGGGTTTCGAGGAGCGAATAGAGGATTCTCCTCCAGCCCCGCCTCAGCAGCTCATAGACCACAATGAGATAAGGCAGGTCCCGGCAGACGGAACTCCCATAGGCGGGCGGCTGCGGGAGTTTCTGCTTGGACCCACATCACTTCCGACCAGTGGGTGTTGGAGGTAATTTGACAGGGATATGCACTGGAATTAGTGCGTCCCGTGCGAGACTCCTTCGTCATGTCGCCTTGCAGGGGTCCGAAGAAGACTCTAGTGATTTGCAATACTTTGGAACGACTTCTGCAATAAGGAGCAGTCGTGGAGGTACCGAAAGCAGAGTACGGAGTGGGTCGGTACTCCATTTATTTCGTGGTGCCAAAGAAGGGCGGAGCATTGCGGCCCATTTTAGATCTCAAAGGCGTAAACCGCTGCCTGCAAGTACCGCACTTCCGGATGGAAACCTTGCGGTCGGTCATTGTAGCGGTGCGTCAGGGAGAGTTTTTGATGTCCCTGGATCTTACGGAAGCGTACTTGCACATTCCCATCCGGGCAGCTCATTAAAGGTGGCTAAGGTTCGCCTTTCCTTGGGGGCACTATCGGTTCCAAGCGTTGCCCTTTGGTCTAGCTATGGCGCTGTGAACATTCACCAAGATTATGGTGGTGGTGGCGGCGGCGTTGCGCAAAGAAGGGATTCTGGTTCACCCGTACCTCGATTGGTTAATTCGAGCCAAGATGGAGGCAGAGAGCGTCCAGGTAATGAGCAGAGTAGTAGAGGTCTTGCAGAGTCTTGGTTGGGTGGTCAATCCGGCCAAAAGCCGTTTGCAACCCTCTCAGGACCTCGAGTATTTGGGAATCCGATTTGACACGAAGAAGGGACAAGTGTTTTTGCCACACAGGAGGGCTCTGGCGCTTCGGGGCCTAGTGCGCAAGTTCAGAGCCACTCCAGCGCCGTTGGCATGGGATTATCTTCGAGTGCTGGGAACAATGGCGGCGACACTGGAGGCCGTGCCTTGGGCCAAAGTTCATATGCGCCTGCTGCAGAGGGCTCTGCTACACCGCTGGTCGCATCAGTCCGATCCTTTGAGCAAGCGGCTTCCCTGCCCAGTCAAGGTCAGGCAGTCTCTTCGGTGGTGGCTGCTTCCGTCGTCGCTGTCGGCTGGAATGCTGCTGGAACAGCCGGAGTGGATTCCGTTGTTAACGGACACCAGCCTGGCGGGCTGGGGAGCCCACTGCGAACACAGGTTTGCGCAGGGTCCTTGGTCGCCTCTAGAGACTTCATGGTCGATAAATCGTCTGGAACTTCGAGCGGTCTCCAGGGCGCTCCATGCGTTCGAGGAGGCGTTGGTCGGTCGGGCAATTCGAGTCCTATCCAACAACTCTGCAACCGTCGCCTACATCAATCGCTAGGGTGGCATGAGGAGTGCCGCCTTGGAAGATCTCGGCGCACACATAGCAGGAAAGGACAATGTGATGGCCGACTACCTCAGCAGAGTTTGAGTAGATGCAGGGGAATGGAAACTGCATCCCGACGTTTTCGATCAAATAGTGTTTTGGTGGGGGACGCCAGTAATGGATTTGATGGCAACCTTCCAGTCGGCGAAAGCCAACCGGTTCTTCAGCAGAAGGCGAGAAAGAATCTCGGAGGGAATAGACATGCTATTGCATCAGTGGCCGTCCTCGGAACTCCTGTATGTTTTTCCTCAGTGGGCCTTGATCGGCCGAGTGATTCAGCGAATCGAGGCTCATCCAGGAAGGGTGCTCCTGGTAGCGCCCGACTGGCCGAGACGTCCGTGGTACGCAGACTTGGTGCGTCTTCTGGACGGGGAGCCTTGGCGGCTGCCGGTGCAGGCGGATCTGTTGCTTCAGGGGCCTCTCTTCATGCCCCAAGTGGATCGATTCTCGCTTACGGTTTGGCCATTGAAAGGGCCAGGCTAAGGAAGAAGGGCTATTCGGTGTCGGTCGTGGCTACGTTGCTGAAAGCAAGGAAACGGTCAACTTCCTTGACGTATGTGCGCATCTGGCGTATATTTGAAGATTGGTGTTCGAGGCGTCAGATCCGGGCATCTACGGTTTCCATCCCGTCTATCTTGTGTTTTCTTCAAGATGGCTTTGAGAAAGGTCTTGCAGCCAGTTCCTTGCGCGTCCAAGTGGCGGCTCTTTCCTGTTATCGTGGAAAGATTCAGGGAGTTTCCCTAGGAGCCCATGCTGATGTGTTGAGGTTCCTCAAGGCGGTTTCTAGATTACGGCCATCGCGTAGGGTGATGATTCCACCTTGAGATCTCAATTTGGTGTTAACTGCATTAACCAGACCGCCCTTTGAACCTTTGCTCCAGGCTTCGGTGAATGACTTGACGTTAAAGACAGTTTTCCTGGTAGCAATTTGTTCAGCTAGGCGCATTTCGGAGTTACAAGCCTTGTCTTGTAGGGAGCCATTTTTTATCTTTCTCGCGGGAGAAGGTAGTCCTGCGTCCGGTTCCGTCCTTTTTGCCTAAGATGGGGTCGCCTTTTCACTTGAACCTGTCGGTGTCCTTGCCAGTACTCGGTTCGTTGGATGGAGGCGACCAGGACCACAGTTTGCGACGTTTGGATGTAAAACAGGTGCTGCGGCGGTATTTGAAGGTTACGGAGCCTTTTCGCAAGTCGGACCGGCTTTTCGTGTTTGGAGGTGTCGCAAAGGAGAGGCGGCAGCTAAGGCTTCCATTGCCAGGTGGATTCGAGAGGCGATTGCTTCCGCCTATCTGCTTCAGGGGTGGTCGTGCCCGCAGGTCTGTGAGCTCATTCCACCAGAGCGCAGGCATCTTTCTGGGCGGAACACAGTTTGGTTCCGTCAGGAGAAATTTGTAGGGCAGCGACTTGGTCGTCGCTACATACTTTTAGTCGGCATTACCGTCTTGACGTGGCAGCAACTACTGATGCTTGTTTCGGGTCGGCTGTGTTACGTGCCAGCTGGAAGGGGGCCCTCCCAATAATCACTGCTCTGGTACATCCCAGAGGTAGAGGACTGAACTGGAGGAACAATAAGGAAATGATAATTACACTTACCTGGTAATTGTAGTTCCTTGAGTGACGAAAGTTCAGTCCTCCATCCCACCCGGAATATTTCAGAAGGAATTACTAATTGTTAACAAGAAAAGGTAGACTACAGGTAAGTCTCTGTTTTTCAATTGTTCATCTTCACTCTCATTTCTTTGTTTGATTTTATACGCTATAGGGCAGTGAAGGGTGTAAGAAAGCCTTGCCTGAAAAGTTCAATAGTGCTGGTGGTAGTTTAGTTTAGTTTAGGTTACGTTGGCGATTCCAGCTACTTATTTGTTGCTCCTTTGAGTCTGCTTTGTTAGTAGTTCACACTGGATCTAAGGAGAGAGTGCAGCAGGCTATGTACAGTGATGTCATGATTCTGATGTACCAGTCTCCAAAGCTGCAGGAGGAGGTTGACAACCCAGAGGTAGAGGACTGAACTGTCGTCACTCAAGGAACTACAATTACCAGGTAAGTGTAATTATCATTTTTTGGTGACTTTCGATCTCACAGAGGTGTATCTTCATGTTCCCTTCCATCCAGAACATCAGCAGTTTCTCTGCTTTGCGGTAAGAAGGGGCCATTTCCAGTTTCGAGCGTTGCCCTTCGGTCTGGCAACCACCCCCCCGTACCTTCACCAAGGTCATGGTGGTGATGGCAGCAGCTCTCCCCAAGGAAGGGGTTCTCATCCACCCGTACCTAGACGATTGACTGATCCAGGCGAAGTCCAGGGACGATAGCGAAAAGAGCAACAGTGCAGGTGGGAGAGTTCCTTCAAAGTCTCGGTTGGGGTCAACCTGGCCAAGAACCAGTTATGACTGGCCCAGGAGCTAGAGTATTTGAGAGCGTGCTTTGATACCTGCATGGGCAGTAATTTCCTGCCGGTTCACCGGGCGTAGGAGCTACAACAGTTGATATGGCAGGTCCTGAAGAGGGCAAGACCATCAGCCTGGCATTAACTGCAGGTTTTGGGGACCATGGCGGCCACACTCAAGCTAGTCCCATGGGCAAGGGCGCATATGCAAGTGCTGTAGAGGGCTCTGCTCCGTCGATAGTCCCATCAGGGTCAACCCCTGATTCAAGTACTCCCCTGCCCATGGAGCACCAGGAGAGCCCTCAGTTGGTGGCTGCATGTGGAAGGAGTTCCTGGTGTGGGTTCCTCGGATGACCAGCCTGTCAGGTTGGAAAGCCCATTGCGAAGGACGCTTTGTTCAGGGACAATAGTCTGCAGGAGGCCCTGTGGTCGATCAACAGGCTCGAGATGCGAGCAGTGACCTTGGCGCTAGAAAGTTTCGAGTCACGGTTGCAGGGGAAGGTGGTCCAAGTCCTCTCAGACAATGTGACCACGGTGGCTTACATCAACCGGCAAGGAAGCATGGGCAGTGCAGCCCTGGAGGCGGAGGCCGAAGGTCTGTTCGGATGGGCAGTGATTCGTCTCCAGGCATTATCAGCGGCGCACATAACAGGAGTTGACAGCGTGATGGCAAACTACCTCAGCCGAGTGCGCATGGATCCTGGAGAGTGGCAGCTCAATCAGGAGGAGTTCGAGCAGGTGGTCCGCCGATGGGGCACACACTGGTCATGGACCTAGTGGCAATGTTTGAGTCGGTCAAGGCCTGCCGGTTTTTCAGTAGAAGAAGAGACGTCCAAGGGCCTGGATGCTCTAATTAATTCAGCAGTGGCTCGAAGAGGGTCTTCTCTGTTTTTTCCCCGTGGACACTCATAGGCCGGTTAGTGCAGTGGCTAGAGGCGCATCGGGGATTTGTGATTCTGGTGGCACTAGACTGGCCGAGGTGCCCATGGTATGCTGACCTGATTCGGATACTGGCGGATTGACTGTGGTGGCTTCCGGTTTGAAAGGACCTCTTGATGCAGGAGCTGCTTTGCATGCCCCAGGTGGATCAATTCTCGCTTACGGCATGGCTCATGAAAGGGCAAGGTTGAAGAAGAAAGGATAATCAGGCTTGGGGATAGCGACCTTGATACAGGCCCAGAGGTGCTCTATGAACCTGTTGTGCATCTGCGTAGGACGCATCTTTGAGTCATGGTGCAGAGAGAGGCAGCCGCACCCTTCTACTGCCTCCGTCCCGGACATCTTGGCATGCTTGCAATCTGGTTTAGATAAGGGTCTAGCTGCCAGTTCCTTGAGGATGCAACTGGCGGCGTTTTTCCGGTTATCACGGGAAAGTCCACGGGGTGCCATTGGGTACACTCCCAGATGTGCTGAGCTTTCTAGGGGAGGGGGGGGGGTGACCCACCTCCGTCTGCCAAAGAGGGCAGTGGTGTACCGCCTTGGAATCTCAATCTGGTGCTGTGTGGGGAACCCGTTGAGCCATTGAGTTGAGCTTTCCTGCAGGATTTGGCTCTGAAAATGGTATTCCTGGTGGCGAGTTGCTTGGCACACAGGATTTTGGAGCTTCGGACCCTGTCATGCCAGGAGCCATTCCTTTCCTTCTCCAAGGAGAAAGTGGTCCAGCACCCAGTACCTTCATTTTTGAGAAGGTGGTGTCAGCATTTCATGTAGATCAGGCCATTTCCTTACCGGCTCTGGCGAGCGTGGATGTGGGCGAGAGCGGGTATGGGCCCTGCCACTCCACAGCTGTGCCACCTGGATGGTAAGAGTCCTGCGTAGGTATGTGAAAAGGACATCGTCCTTTCAGAGATCGGACCGTCTGTTGGTGCTGTTTGGCAGGTCGTGCAAAAGTGAGGCGGCAGCTAAGCATCCATTTCCAGATGGATCAGTGAGGCAATCGTGTCGGAATACATCTTGAAGGGTAGAACAGTGCTGGCGGGGTTGCAGACGCATTCCATGATGTGTCATGTAGGGTGGAAAAGTTCTCTAAACATTTTCGCCTGGATTTCCAGGCGGCGGGGGATGCTCGTCTAGGATCGGCAGTGCTTCAGGCTGGTTGTGCGGGTCCCTCCCGTTAGTTTAACTGCTTTGATACATCCCAGAGGTGCGGGACTGGACTGGAGGGACGTTAAGGAAAGAGAAATTAGACTTACCTGCTAATTGTTGATCTCCAGGAACAAGCAGGAATGAGTCTTCACATATGGGTACGTCGGTACCAACGGAGCCTGCACGGGAATGCTCCCCAGCATCCAATCAGAAAGCTTTTGGGAGCATCCCTTGCGCCTGCGCGCTGACTTCCCGCCTTTCCCACTGCCTCTCCTCAGTTTTCGTTTTTCCGCGGAGCCGACAGGACGTCGTCCTGTCATCGCAGAAACTTTTTTTCTTTAAAATTCTTATTTCCTTGTTTTCTTGTGGTCGCGGCTGTCTTTCCTGCCGATACCGGTACTGCCGGTGCTATTATTTTTTTCTTTTCTAAACTTAGAGAAATTTTTTTCTCCTCAGTTTTTCTTTTAACTTTTGGGCCTACCAGGCCTCTCCAACATGGAGCCTTCTTCCCCTAAGAAGTGCCTTCACTGTGGAAACATGGTTTTCTTTTTAGACTCCAATGCTTGGTGTCTAACCTGTTTGGGTCCTGACCTGTTTTCTCTGATCCATCAGGCTGTATTATTGGGAGAAGACCTTCCCTTTTTCGAGTTTCCCTCGATGCCGTTTTTCCTCCTGAGGTGAGGACACCGGTTTATTCTTCTCTCCAGGATCAGGTAACCCACAAACAGTCTGTTAAGACTAGCCAATTCTTGAAGGGTAAGTCTCATGCCCAGCATGATGATGGCTCCGGCCTTGCCCTCAAGACCTCATTGGCAATAAAACCCCGGCAGGAGTCTTCGGGCTCCAAAGCATTTACGGGGTTTCAGGTTGTTCCTGGGGCTCACCCCTCACAGAACATACCTCAGCCATGCTTGGGGGTGGTATCCGCTTCGAGCGGTACCGATAACCCGGCATTGGCACCAGTGTCGAGTGTTCCACTCTTCACCTGGGATCGTCATCTGGTATCCTCGGTACCTTCGGGTCCGATCGATACGAACCAGATTGACTTTCCTGTATCTTTGCCATGCTCGGGGTTGGTATCGGCTTCGAACAGTACCGATACCCCGACATCGGCGCCGGTGTCGAGTGTTCCACTCTTCACCAGGCATCGTCTTCGGACGTCCTTGGTACCTTCGGAACCGATCAATACGACTCCCATTGACTTTCCTGTATCGGCATCGCCGATACCACCACCACCGTCGGTACCTTCTAGACGAGCATCGATAGACTCGCTCCCTTCGATACCGAGTCTAGAATCGATATCCAGTCTAGATGACTTGGTACCGACGCGTTTCGGAACCGATCCATATCGTTTCCGACTATGCAGTACCGAGGATATTCACCAAGCTTCTCTGGCTACCTCAGTACCGCTTCAGCAGCCCCCGATTACTGCTTCGATGACAGTACCGTCTCCGATACCGGTATCGATATCGATGTCGATTCCTGCAGTTCCATCGGTGCCATCGATCCTTTCTATGCCTAGCTTGGAATCGATACCGGGCACTGATGATGCAGTACTAACTGCCTCGAATCAGAACTGTCAGTATCACTGTCCATCTAGCAGGATTCTTTTTCTGCACCAGTCCAGTATGTCTTCTGGTGCTCAAGCTGCTCCTTCAACTTCAGCTTACCCAGGAATAGTTCCTATTGGAGATCCTTCTTTTCAGAAATTTCTCCTTGACATGGCAACCTTTCTTGCCATTCCTATTCCTGGCTCTATTTTTAACCAAGATCCTGCAGAAAAGGAAAATATAATGCTTCCTTTACATCATTCTTTGCAGAATCTTCTTCTGAGGATGTGGGAGTCACCTTTAAAGGTTCCTTCGCCTTCTACAGCCACTAATGTTCTGTATCAGGTGCCTCCATCTCCGGGATTTCAAAAAAACCAACTTCCACATCATTCCATTGTAGTGGAATCAGCAATGAGGAAGGTAAGAAGCAAGAAGAAGCATTCTTCTTATCCGCGAGGTCGTGCATCTAAAGCACTTGATGCCTTTGGACGTCAAGCCTTCCAAACCTCTATGCTGGCTTCAAGAATTATTTCATATATTTTTTATATGAGTCTGACACTTCAGGAGGTCACAGAGAAATTATCTCTTTTGTCCCCTTTTTTGTCAGGGCCTAAGGCCACTGACTATTCCTTGCTTCTTAATCATAGCAGGAATATCTCTTGGTTTCTTTCTCGTGCTTCTCTAGATTCTTTTGAGTCTGTTAGCAGATCCTCTGCTATTGCCATTGGAGCACGTCGTAAAGCCTGGCTGCAAGCTTCAGACTTGAGCAGATGGGCACAACATACACTGGGTAATTCTCCTTGTACTGGAGAAAATCTCTTCAATAGAGAGGCTTTACGTCAGGTTGCTCATTGCTCCACTGACTTCCCTGGTTCTGGAAACCATCCTAAGCCTTCTTTTTCCCCAGGGCATAGGAAATGTCCTACCAAACCTTCTTTCCCTAAGAAAAGAAGGTTTCACCCTTCTTCTGCCCATTCTCCAGATGTACCCAAGCAAGGGACATCTTAGCCTAGTCTGAAGTCTCCAGACTCTAACCAGTCTAATCATAACCAGCAACCATAGGTTCCTGTATGTTACAATCTGCAGTTAACTTCTTCTAGCAGAAGTTTATTCTTCAAACTCTACACTGTTTTTTTCTTTTTCAGTATGCCAAGCTGTTAGGATACTTTTGTCCATGGGTTACAGAATTCTCCCCTTCTTACTACTACGAAGGGAGGTTACAACTATCCCGTGATAGTTTCTGTCCCCACATGGACATCTTTTCCTTCAGCTGACTTACCACATGGTAAGTCACCTTCCAACCCCCTCTCTTCCAGGGTATCCCCTGCTTGAGTGGATACCATACTGAAATACTTCACTATCTTTCCAGTGTAGACTTTTTGTTATCCTTCATTGCATGCTCTGAACAACTCATCAGACAGAGACGGGAATATCTCCGCTCCCTTTTGTCTGTTTTCTCTCTTTTTTTATACAGGAGAATCCCCTCTGCTGTTTTGTTCAGTTGCTGTGCATGCAGAAGTTCCAGTGATTATTTTAGTGCTCATTGCAAGCTACTTTCAACTATCTTGCATAATACTACTTACTGCAGGTTCTCTTCTTCTAGCCATATCCTTTCCTAGGATGTGGCAACATACCTGACTTCAGTCAGTTTTATCTCATAATTCTCCTGCACAATGCTCTCTGCAATCTTCAGAGAAGCTTACTACTATGGGCCCTTGCTACAGAGCATTGAACTTTATCTCTGAGGGTTTTTTCCATATAGTAGAAAAAACGTATATAATCATTCCATGACTATAAGGGTTCTTTATACCCTCTTGTCTTCTGTTGTGATACAGAAGATTAGCTTTTTCTGCGTGAATGTCCAAGGAGTTCCCAATCTTGCAGGAATCTACCCCTTTTTCCTTACAGCTTGGCATTATGCTTTTCTTCTCCACTTGGACAATGCATACTTTTTTAGTGTACCTGGTATCCCTGTGTCCCTTGACTGGGTCATCCTGATATCTTAGTTTATGCATTTTTCTTTTGTCCTTTGGACATGTCAGAGTCCTAAAGTACTCCTGACGTGCTCTTGCCAGACTGCTATTATCCTCTGTTTTTTCACGCAACACTCCTGGTTATTCCACTGAACTACATTCCTGCACCGCAGAAATAGATTCTCTATATATCTTCAGGTGGTTTTCACCCCCTTATTAGATGACTCTTTTCCCATCACATTCCCCATGTGAATGTTTTGGTAGGGCTCAGTTGCAGACATGTATCCTCAGACTTATATTCATGTATGTATATGTCCTATACATACATAGTTCTTTAATCTGTGTGGGCATACGTCATGCCTATATATATATATCACACATATCTAGACATATATGCACACCTTATATATATCACACATATCTAGACATATATGCACATTTATATAGATATGTATGTCTCTCCATATATATATATCTATATATATATATATATATATATATCTCTATATATATATATATATATATATATATATATATATATATATATATATATATACATATACATATACTATATACATATACGTACACCCATTGGGAGATGTCCATAGGACGCCATGTATTACCTGCTATCTCCCTAACTGTCTGTGCTATAAAGCTTTTACCTTCTTAAGAGGTCCAGACAGTCAACTTGCCTATTTTCATGAGGCTCAGTAAGTGGGAGCGGTTATACACACAATTACTGCTGTGATGTCAACAGCTGCTATTTTTGTTATAGATCTCCCTGTCTATGAAGTATCAAACTTCAATGTCTTCCTATCTCTTACCAGCTAGGAAAGACGGTGTACATCTTCAGTATTTCTGAGTACACTTCTGTTCTCCTTGGGAATAGGGGCTTTTTTCCATACCCCCTCTTCCTTTCAGGACTGGGCTAATTCTCCAGATCGGTCAGTCTTCTTCTTTTAGTCCTCAATGTTAATAACTCTGTACCTAAAAGAGTTTTCAGCTTTTTCCCATAAAGCTTTCCATTGAAGACCTGCCGTTCTTCTCCTGCCCCAGTTGACACCTGGGTTACCTGCCCATTCCAGATTTGGAACTTCATCCTCACTGCTGTGAAGTTACCTTGAGGATTCCGCTACTGCATCTACAGTACACTCCATCACAGTTCTACTTCCTACAATCCAGTAGGTAAGCTCTATATTGTACTAGTTCATTAAATATTTTAATGATACTTGACATACATTCTAAAGACTCATTTTTTCTGTAGTCTTTAGATTCGCTGTTCCTCTACAGCTCTTTTCTATTCAACTCCTACGCCCCATCCCTCAGGAGATGCCGGGGATCGAGGTTGGGAAATGCCGTCCTGTTCCAGGGATACGCATTTTATGGGATCTCCCCTGGCACCCACAGCTAGGGAGTCCCCATATGTGAATACTCATTCCTGCTTGTTCCTGGAGATAGCACAGTTACTTACCTGTAACAGGTGATCTCTGGGAACAGCAGGAATTAGTCTTCACAACCCACCCACCTCCCCTAGGAGTTGTATCTTTCTATCTCCTTTCCTCTTTCTCTCCTTCTGTCTCAGCTATGAAACTCAACTGAGGAGAGGCAGTGGGAAAGGCGGGAAGTCAGCGCGCAGGCGCGAGGGATGCTTCCAAAAGCTTTCTGATTGGATGCTGGGGAGCATTCCCGTGCAGGCTCCGTCGGTACCAACGTACCCATATGTGAAGACTAATTCCTGCTGTTCCCAGAGATCACCTGTTACAGGTAAGTAACTGTGCTTTCCTTGAGGAACTCCAGTCCAGTCCCGGAACCCTCCCTGAGTGCTTCTTGTGGTGATCTGTGCACAACCCCGGTCCTGAGGCTGGTTCCCTTGGTGGAGGAAGTGGCCAGGATGAGCCGGGTAGGGGCGGACCAGAAGAGCTCACTTCCTGCTGGTTGGAGTTGCTCAGGCACTTAACAGGTAGGCCTCTTCATCCTGGAGTGGGGGACGGGGGTTCCTTCCCAGGGGATAGAGGGGGTACTAGTTTATTTAGACGTAGAATTGTTTGTTTGCATGTTTAACTACTTATTTGTTGCTCCTCTGAGTCTGCTTTGTCAATAGGTACTGGGGCTGGTGGGCGGTGCCAGCTGCATATGTACTCTAATGTCATCAAAAAGATGACAGGCTCAGCCTCCAAGCTGCTGGAAGTGGTACACTACCCCGAGGTGCGGGACTGGACTGGAGTTCCTCAAGGAACAACAATTAGCAGGTAAGTCTAATTTCTCTTTGATTCTTTGCTCCATATTTCTGCCACCTCCAGTTGCATGACAAAGCGATGGAGCAGTGTGCTACAAAAATCCTGAAAAAGAAAAACGGAGTGAGAGATGAAAAATATTATAGCAGAATAGTGGCGAGATGTTGCACAACACAGTGACATAAGTGGTTAGCCAATTGGCATTGAGTCATGGGCGTGGCTGCCACAGTCTCGTTTCTTTTTTGTCACGCCTTGTAGGCATCTTGTGTATATCACATGGTGCTAATCTCCCAAACTCCATTTTAATTCCAGATTGTAGTGCGACAAAACAGGACAAACGCAGAGGGGATGAATAATTTTGCAATGCACTGTAAGAGCAAGGGTTTTAGCATACTACTGGAGTTTACTTTAGGGCCAGAGATGGGGCAAGAAAGTGAGAGGTAGCCTGGGCAATGCAGGAGGAAGATATGATAAAGTCAGGGCAGAATGGTCAGGGCATAGGGTGAACAACATCCTAGAAGGGTATTTCATGGGTTGGGACCATATCTTTATCTTTGTCATTTGATATACTGCCCTAGGCATCAAGGCATCAGAGTGATTTACAAAAATCTAAATTAAAAATAAGGAATAGGAAAAGAACGCCGGTCATATATAGGACAGAAAAGAAAGAGAATGAAGAAGAGAGCAATGGGCAGATGGGGAGGAGAGGAGAAGAACTTTGACTAAGGGAACAAGCTAAGGGGGAGACTGCTCAGGGGGAGGGGAGGGAAGGTCATAAGCCAACTGAAATAGGTGTGTTTTGAGCTGAGATTTGAACTGTAGAAAGGAGGTCTTTGCATGTAGTGAGGCAGGTAGGGAATTCCATAAGGCAGGAGCAAGGAAAAAAAAAGCAGAATGACACGTATGTTCTAAATGCGCATGGGAAACTGAGGGAAGGGCCAAGCGGTGAGTGTGGAGGATCTGAGGAGACGGTGGGGTGAGTGAAAATTTAGAAGGTCAGCCAAATATTGCGGTATGCCTGTGTGGATTGCCTGGTGAGCGGATATGAGAATTTTGTAATTTATGCAAAATTTTATGGGAAGCCAGTGAAGTCTGATCAGGGTGGGAGTGATGTGTTCACGGTGCGAGATATAAGTGATAATTGGGGCTGCTGTATTTTGGAGAAGTTGCAGTCGATGAAGTTGGTAGTTGGGAAGACTGGCAAGAGCACTGTTGCAATAATCTATTCTAGAAATTACTAGTGATAGGAGGGTAGTAAAGGAGTGCTTGTCGAGAGAAGAATGAAGAGCACGGATCCGACGGAGGAAGAAGAAAGACCATTGGACAAGGGAGGAAATGTGGCCGTGAAATGACAGAGGAATCTAGAATGACTCCAAGATAACAGATGGAGTGAACAAGGGGGACTAGAGAGTTGGACAGAGAAGGGTCTGTTGTGAGTCATGGGATATTAAAGGTGAGCCATATTGCAGAACATTTGGAGGGATTGAGAGAGAGACGATTGGAATGAAGCTAGTCGGAGACAGAGGATAAACAAGCATTTAAGGGGGTTAAGGAGGAGCAAGCATTTGTGTGAAAGAGGAGGAGGTTATCGTCTGCATAAAAGTAGGCAGAGATACCAAGTTGATGGGTTAGTAGTGCAAGGGGGGCTAAGAAAATGTTGAAGAGGAGGGGGCCAGAACTGAGCCCTGGAGGACACCACAGGTTAGTGGGGTGGGGGGGGGGGGGCGAGGCAGAACTGCAAAGCACTGAGAAGGAAAGTGAGAACAGGAAAGACTGAAACCAGTGAAGGGTTGTGTCCCGAAGTCCAGTCAGAGAGACGAGAAAGTAGAAGAGGGTGATCTGCCAAATCAAAGGCTGCGGAGAGATCCAAGGAAATTGCAAGAGAGATGTTGCCTTGTTCATGAGCAGTGTGTGTTTCGCTGAGCAGTGAAAGAAAGATAGTGTCTGTGTGCGGCCAGTGCAGAAACCAGATTGGTGTGGATGCAAGAAGCGAGTGGAATCCAAGTGTGAAGAGAGTTGAGAGAAGACTAGTTTCTCAAGGATCTTGGAAAGGAAGAGAAGATTAGAAATTGGATGCCAGTTAGTCAGAGTGTCTAGGGCAGGTGAAGGCTTTTAAAGGATGGGACGGACAAGGGCATGCTTCCATAGAGAGGGAAAGATACCCAAAGCGAGACTGGAATTAAAGATGGAGAACACAAAAGGATGGAGGGCAAGGGAAGGTTCTGTGATCCAAGGGGAGGGGATAGGGTCAGAGGGGCATGTAGTCTTACGGGATGAATTGATAACCTTGAGTAGGGTGGTGGCAGTGACGGGCTGGAAGGAAGACCAAAGATGAGGGAAGGTAGGGATGGATAGGGAGAGGGGGAGGATGGTGGTGAAGGCACCAAGCCATGAGTGGGGAGGGAAGATGAAACTTCTGTTGCGGGGGGATGGAGAGAGGAAAACTTGGAACGGTGCACAGCAATCTTCTCAGAGAAGTAGCTGGCAAGACGAGAGGAGTCTGGCAGAGGGGGGGGGGACTGAGGATGCTGAGCTGTCGGTGACCTCTGAAAGAGAGCGAAACGCTGAAAAAAGTTGCTCTGAGGAATTTGAGGCAGATGAAATAATGGTGGTGTAATAGGCCTTTTTAGCTGAGGAGATTTGGGCTTTGAAGTGGCGGTGGGAAAGACGGAAGCAAAGAAGGCTAGTGGGGTTAGGTTGACGCCACCAGAGATGCCTAGCTCTGCGGAGCTGAGCTCGGAGAAGAGAGATCATGTGTGAACCAGGGATGCCGATGAAGGGTAGGGTGAATAGTGCATGATTCGAGGGGGTCCAGCCTGTCGAGGTGAGTGGAGAGAGTGGAATGCCAGGACTGAAGCTGAACGTCGGTAGATGAGGGGCCAAAATTTGAAGGAAAGATGGAGTCACTAGAGGGGAAGTAAAGAAGGGTGTTAGGAGTGATGCGCTGCTTCAAGTGTGTGGATGCAAAGATAGACTGAGGGGGAAGAGGGGGGCGGTTGGGAGGGACAAGGAGAAGAACACACAGAGGTGGTCCGTCCAGGGAAGGGACAAAATCTTGATCATAGAGGGGACTACAGATGACAAGGGAGCAGTAAGAAGCAGGTCGAGAGTATGACCTGCTGCATGCGTGGGGAGGGAGATGTGCTGACGAAGGAAAAGATCAGAGAGAAGTGAAATGAAGGCCTTTTCTCTGGGTCAGGAAGGAGAGTTGACATGGATGTTCAGTTCACCCAGAATTGTAAGGTGTGAATAAGTGGAAGAAACTTCAGACAGAGTAAGGAAGAGGGAGTCTCAGAGGTCAGAATGAATCGAGGGGGGAACATATAGGAGGAGATAATGGCTGGTTGGGGAAAACCCGAGATGAAGAAGTAGTGCCTCAGGGTAATGGAGAGCTGGGTGGATATTTCCTGAAAAAGTAAGAAAGAACGGTAGAGGAGAGCTAACCTTCCGCCTGAGCAGACAGAGTGGGGTAGAGAGAGAGCAGAGAAGCCAGGGGGAAGACATTGATTGAGGATAGGCTCCTCGCCGGGACGTAGCCAGGTCTCCGTGAGGAAGATGCCTTCGCGAGAGCTCTGTAATATAAGGTCTTGAACAAGCTCGGGTTTAGAACGCAGGGAGTGGCAGTTGAGCAAAGTAAGGGCCATGGTAAAAAGAGTAGAGGTGAGGTCCATGGAGGGTGGGCCCAGGGCTGTAGTAGGGGAGGGTGAGCAGGTAATGAGGTTAGATAACACCCGAGAGGGGTCTGATTTATTTTTATTTATTTATTTATTTAGCTGTATTTATATCCCGCTTTTCACCGGGTCAAAGCGGTCAATTGAGAGATACATTTAACACGAAGGGATATGACACACACACGCTAATACTTACAGGGAACATGGGCAATGGAGGGTTAAGTGGCTTGCCCAAGACCACAAGGAGTGCCTATAGGACTAGAAATCCCAGTCCCTCCGGCCTGAGATTGCTGTCCCCAGGTGGGACTTGAACCCCCGGCCCTCCGGCCTGAAGTACCTTGTCCTAACCACTAGGCCACTCCTCCCATCAGTAGGTGTGGGAGTGGGCCGCCATGTCCAGTGAACAGGGATAGGAGGCATGGTCCATGGGGCTGAGAGTGGAGAGTCATAGGAGGAGAACTCCCCAACTGCGAGAGGAAGGGACACAGGAAGAAGAGGCTGAGAGTTAAGAGGAGGGGGACAAGAAACAGAGAGGTTCGAGATAGCTGAGGGGAAGTAGGGGGGGTATACTGTGGTCGTGCTGACCCTCCGGGCTGGACCCTGCCAAAGGGCCCCACCTAAGGACCACACCAAAGGGCCCTCTGGTGCAGGCCCGCCAGGCATGAGCGCGCCCAGGCACCCCTGTTCTTTAAACAATGCGGGTGAAGTTCCTTGGCTCTGACTGGCCTCAGCACCAGGGGAGTGGGAGGAAGCTGGGATTCCCTCTCTCAACTGCCGACGCTGATCAGTGATGATTGAAGACTAGGATTGAGCCATCTAAAATTGTTTTTCTGTTTATTTTTTCTCTATTTCTATCAATTGTTGGCTTTGCTTTTTTTTCTCAAGAATTATTCTTGAAGTGTAAAAATAAATATTTGCAAAAATACAAAGGACAAAAATACTTCTGCACAGAAAAGGTGGTGATTGCATGGATCATCTTCCCAGTGGAGATGGAGGAGTCAAAAATAACAGCAAAATTCAAGTAAATGTGGAAGTATGGAGAATCCTTAGTTGCAATAATTTTATTTTTTACATATGCTTGTTTTGAGTTCTGAGCCTGCCTGTCTGTATGTCTGCTTATATTTATTTATTTATTGTCAATGTGTTTTATCGTATCTGTATTTTTGCATCGTCCAGCTCTCTGCTATCTTCTGCTGGCTGTTCCTTGCTCCTCTTCTACCTTCTTTAATCTCCAGGAACAAGCAGGAATGTAGTCTTCACATATGGGTATCGTCGGTACTGACGGAGCCTGCGCGGGAATGCTCCCCAGCATCCAATTAGAAAGCTTTTGGGAGCATCCTACAGCGCCTGCATGCTGCCTTCCCGCCTTTCCCCACTGCCTCTCTCCAGTTCTTCGTTTTCCGCGGAGCCAGCAGGTTGTCGTTCCTGTCACCGCAGAAAATTTTTCCTATTCTCCTTCTTTTTGTGGTCGCGTCTGCCTTCCCTCGATGCTATACCAGTACCGCCTGTTCTTTCTTTCTTTTATTTAAAAAAAAAATATATATATATATTTTTCCAAACTCTTCTCTTCAGGTGCACACGCCTTTTTGGGCCTTAGGCCCAAAATTTCCTTTATTATGGAAAAACCCGCTTCGGGTTTCAAGAAGTGCACCAAGTGTGGCGGTACCATCTCTGTCACCGACACCCATGAGTGGTGTCCTAAATATTTAGGTCCTGACCACTCCATCTCGGAGTGTATGGCCTGTGCCATGATGTCCAAGAGGGGTCGACAAAACTGAGCTGCTAAGCTCAGCACTCTTTTTCCCTCCGATGCAGCCTCTGTGGCATCAACGTCTTCCAGGGCTTTGTCTTCCTCCCATGGATCTCAGGTAACTAAACAAAAGTCTGGCCGGTCCTCAAAGGGTAGATCTCCTTCCAAGCATCGAGATGCCTTTGGCGTTGCCCTTGAGGGTTCTGTACTGGCAAAATTGCCCCGGCGGGAGGCTTCAGCTTCCAAAGCATTATCGGGGCTCCAGGATGTTCTTGAGGCCTCAACCTCGGCAGAACTACTGGTGCCATGCTCTGGGGTACCGATACCCAGGCATCGGCAGCGTCGATAGACCAGAGGTTCCTGGCTATTGAACGCAGTCTGGCGGCTCTCCTTGCGGCATCGACACCCTCGGAACCGCGTCAGACAGTTCAACCGGCACCGGTATTGGTATTGGTACCGGTACCGGTACCGACGGCATCGACATCGGTGTCTGCTTTGCCAGCACCCAGTCATGCTATGCCTTCCGGTACCGATACACCGGTACCGATTTCCACCGGCACCGACTTTGGTCGGTACGGGTATCGTGCTCTGCAAGAGCATCCGGACAGAAGGTACTTTGAATTCTCGGAGGAGTTTGAGGATTCTGACAGCTCTGACGGTACCGGAATACTTCTCCTGGAGGAGCCTTCCTCTCCTAAACGTAGGATGTCTCCTCCAGAAGATATCTCCTTTCAGGATTTTATCAGGGAGGTGACTCGAGGTCTTTCCATTACTGTGGCTCCAGAAACAGAGCCCAGGGCAAAGGAGTTGGAGATTCTACAATATCCCAAGGCTCCTAAGGAGGCAGCTACTTTGCCTATCCATGAGATCTTACATGATCTCATGCTAAGAATGTGGGAAACACCTCCTACCACCTCTCCTCACTCTCATAGACTGGATACCATGTATCGAGTCCCTCCTTGTCCTGGTTTCCAGAAGACTCAGCTTCCTCATCACTCCATTGTAGTGGAATCAGCTATGAGAAGGATCAGGAGTGCAAAGAGGCATGCCTCTAATCCTCCAGGACGTGAGTGTAGAACTTTGGATGCTTTTGGACATCGTACTTTCCAGGCTTCCATGCTTTCTGCCAGGATCAATTCCTATATTTTATATATGGGAATGTTCCTTAAAGAAGTCACAGGAGATTTGGAGATTTTAAGCCCTCTCCTTCCTGATGATAAGAGGCAGGATTTTCTCACACTGGTTAAACATGCCCAGGATGTTTCTAAGTTTGTCAATCATGCACCTTTTGCCTGTTTTGAGTGCATAAGCAGAACCTCTGCCATTGCCATAGGTGCACGTAGAATTGCCTGGCTCCAGACATCCGATTTGGAACTCTGGGTGCAGGACAAACTGGGCCTTGTACAGGTGAGAATCTATTCGGCAAAAATTGGCAAGAGAAAGCCAATGAGTTGGATGTGGAAAACTCCACTTTGGATAGATTATCCAAAGCCACAGCTGATCCTGCAAGGAAGAAATCTTTCAAGAAACCATTCTTCTCCAAAAAGAAGAGGTTTTATCCCTCTTATTCCCAGCAGGGACGTTCTGCAGGTCAACCTGCCCGAAAAAGTCAGCAACCACCTAATCAAAGGAAAGCAAAGACTGCTGAGCCTCAATCGTCTCAGCAGTCTCAGCCTCCACAAGGCCTTTGACTTCCATCTAGAGAACTTAGCCTTCCTGGCCCTCAACTGACAAGAGCCTTCCACCATTCCAGGAAGGTTGTGTCACTTTCCCCCCAGATGGGGGCAGATAACAGCAGAACATTGGACTCTCTACATTATAAAAGAGGGGTACAAGCTTCATTTTCTCTGCATGCCCCCTCCCACAATGGTAAGACAGTTCAATTCTCAGACCTCTCTCATCAACCTGTTAGATCAAGAGGTTACTATGCTTCTTGCCCAAGGGGCAATAAAAGAGGTACCCATTCCACAACAGGGTACAGGGTTTTACTCCCCCTATTTCCTTATCCCAAAGAAAACAGGGGGACACAGACCTATTTTAGACCTCAGAGAATTGAACAAATTCCTGTTCAAAGAGAAATTCAAGATGATTTCTCTGGGAACTCTGCTGCCATACCTTCAGAGTCAGGATTGTCTTTGTTCTCTAGATCTCAAGGATGCGTACACTCATGTTCTCATCCATCCAACTCACAGAAAGTTCCTTCGGTTCCTTTTTCAAGGAAAGCACTACCAATCCAGGGTGCTTCCTTTTGGCCTGGCCTCAGCACCAAGGGTGTTTACGAAATGCATGGCTGTGGTAGCAGCTTTTCTTCGCACTCTAGGAATATTCGTCTTCCCCTACTTAGGCGACTGGCTCATTCGAGCCCCATCAGAGTCAGAGGCCAGGATTTCTCTGTCTTACACAATGCGTATCCTTCAGTATTTGGGTCTGGTCATAAACATCCCAAAATCCAGTCTAACTCCCACTCAGTCTCTAGAGTTCATAGGAGCTTTGCTGGATACCAGAAAAGCAAGGGCCTATCTTCCCCAGACCCGTTGCCTTCGCATGGTGCAGTTAGCTTCTCAAGCAGTGCTAAAGCCTCATCTCACTGCTTGAGAAATGTTACAACTACTAGGCCACATGGCATCTACCGTGCATGTGGTTCCTTATGCTCGCCTCCATATGAGAGCAGCCCAGTGGACTTTATCCACTCAATGGACCCAGGCATCAGGGTGCCTGTCAGACAAAATAGCAAACACAAATTGCCTTATTTTGTCCCTCCAATGGTGGCAGTCCACTCAAAACCTGTCGCTGGGGTCCCCATTTCAACAACCTTTACCCCAGGCAACTCTCACAACAGATGCTTCACCAATGGGTTGGGGAGCTCATCTGCAAGACCTCTCTACCCAAGGCACTTGGACTCCACAGGAGATTCATCTACACATCAATCTCTTGGAGCTCAGAGCAATCTTCCTTGCTCTTCGAGTGTTCCACACCCTGCTCAGCTACAAGACAGTTCTCATTCATACAGACAATTAAATAGCCATGTTCTATGTGAACAAACAGGGAGGAACAGGCTCTCTGTCGCTTTGCAACAAAGCTTTGCGACTATGGGCCCTCGCCAGAGAGCATCAGATTCATCTCCTGGCAGTGTATCTTCCAGGTATCCAAAACTCTTGGGCAGACAGACTCGTCGAGTTCTGCTTCCACACGAATGGTCTCTACATGCAGACCAGGTAGCAAATATTTTTCAAATTTGGGGAACTCCAGACATAGACCTCTTTGCAAGTCCGTTGAATGCCAAACTTCCCCGGTTCTGTTCCAGAATTCCGGCTCAGGGCTCTCAGGCCAGGGATGCTTTCCTCCTTCACTGGGGTCAAGACTTTCTTTATGCCTTTCCACCCATTCCCCTAATTCCCAAAACCCTGTTCAAGCTTCAGAGAGACAGAGGCCATATGATTCTCATAGCTCCACATTGGCCACGGCAAGTGTGGTACCCTCTGCTTCTACATCTCTCTCAAGCTCCCTCTCTGGAGTTAGGGTCTGCTCCAGATCTCCTGTCTCAGGAGGACAGAATGTTATGGCATCCCTATCCCCAGTCTCTGCATCTCAGGGCTTGGTTACTGAAGGCCTAGATCTCCATGATCTTAACCTCTCTCAGCAAGAAAAGGATATCCTTTATGCTTCCAGGAAGCCTTCCACAAGACGCTCTTATGCTTTCAAGTGGAAAAGGTTTACCATATGGTGCTCGCAGAAGGGTTTTAACCCCCTTGCGATACCTCTGGAATCATTACTGGAGTACATAAGAACATAAGAACATAAGATATGCCATACCGGGTCAGACCAAGGTCCATCAAGCTCAGTATCCTGTTTCCAACAGTGGCCAATCTAGGTCATACATACCTAGCAGTTTCCCCAAAAGACACAGGTTCCGCAATGCTTGTACTGGGTCAAGCATTGATATCCTGGGTCCCTTCTTAATAATGGTTTATGGACCTTTCCTCCAGGAACTTGTCCAAACCTTTTTTAAACCCAGCTACACTATAACAGCCTTTACTACATCCTCCGGTAACAAATTCCAGAATTTGATTACACGTTGAGTGAAAAAATATTTTCTTTTATTAGTCTTAAATAGTTCACCCTGTAGCTTCATTGCATCTCCCCTAGTCTTTCTATATTCTGATAACGTAAACAATCGATCTATGTTTACCCATTCCACTCCGTTCATTAATTTATAGACTTCTGTCATATCTCCCCTCAGCCGTCTCTTTTCCAGGTTAAAGAGCCCTAACCTTTTTAGCCTTTCTTCATAGGAGAATCCTTCCATCTCCTTTACCATTTTGGTGGCTCTTCTCTTAACCTTTTTTAATAACGCTATATCCTTTTTAAGATACGGCGGCCAGAATTGCACACAATATTGAAGGTGCGGTCTCACCATGGAACGGTATAGAGGCATTATAATATCTTTTGTTTTATTTTCCATTCCTTTCCTTATCATACCTAGCATTCTATTTGCTCTCTTGGCCGCTGCTGCACACTGGGCCGAGGGTTTTAACATGTTATCCACAATGACGCCTAAATCTTTTTCCTGGGTAGTGGTTCTTAATGTGGAACCTTGCATCGTGTAACCATAGTTTGGGTTGTTCTTCCCTAGGTGCATAACTTTTGCACTTCTCCACATTAAATTTCATCTGCCATTTTGATGCCCAGTCTTCCAATTTATCAAGATTCTCTTGCAATTTTCCACAATCCTCTTGGGTTTTAACAACTTTAAATGGTTTTGTGTCATCTGCAAATTTGATAACCTCACTTGTTGTTCCACTTTCCGGGTCATTTATGAATATGTCAAAAAGCAGCGGACCCAGCATAGATCCCTGGGGTACATCACTATTCACCTTTCTCCATTGGGAAAATTTGGCCATTTAGCCCAACCCTCTGCTTTCTATCTTTTAACCAGATCTTGATCCACAGTAGTACACTGCCTCCTATCCCATGACTCTTTAGTTTTGCCAAAAGTCTCTGATGAGGGACCTTGTCAAAGGCTTTCTGAAAGTCCAGATACACTATATCAACTGACTCACCTTTGTCCACCTGTTTATTCACACTTTCAAAAAAACATAACAGATTAGTAAGACAAGATCTTCCTTGTCTAAAGCCATGTTGGCTGTCTCCCATTAGGCCATGATTATCTACATGCTGGGTAATTTTATTCTTTATGTTGGTTTCTACCATTTTTCCCGGTACTGACGTGATGCTCACCAGTCTGTAGTTTCCCGGATCACCCCTGGAACTCTTTTTAAAAATTGGTGTTACATTGGCGATCCTCCAATCTTCAGGTATTAGAGATGATTTTAATGATAGTTCACAGATTACTAATAGCAGGTCTGCAATCTCATATTTCAGTTCTTTCAACACCCTTTGATGTATACCATCCGACCCAGGTGATTTGCTACTCTTCAGTTTATCTAATATTTGTAATACATCTTCCCGATGTATCGATATTTCCTTCAATTCTTCCGTACCTTTAAATACCACTTCAGTCATGGGTAACATCCCTACATCTTCCTCAGTAAAGACCGAAGCAAAGAATTCATTCAGTCTCTCCGCTATTGCCTTGTATCTCCTTCATTTATCCAATGCAGGACTTAAAACTAACTCAGAGTCCATTTGAGTGCTATTGCAGCTTCTTTCAAGCCTTTAAATTAACAACCTATTTCCTCCTATCCTCTTATAGCAAGATTTATGAAAGGCCTTCTTCTAACTAAGCCTCCCATTAGGCCACCACCGGTGGCATGGGACTTAAACCTGGTTCTTGATCAGCTTATGAAGCCACCTTTCGAACCATTAGCTACTACTTCGCTGAAATTCCTTTCCTGGAAAGTTATCTTTCTCATTGCAATCACATCAGCATGTCGCATCAGTGAGTTGCGGTCACTAGTGGCTGATCCCCCTTATACAAGGTTCCATCATGACAAGGTAGTCCTTAGAACTCAACCACACTTTATGCCAAAGGCGGTCTCGCCTTTTCATCTAAACCAAGCGGTCTACCTGCCTGTGTTTTTTCCAAGGCCTCATGCATCAAATGCAGAAAGGAATCTTCATACTTTGGACTGTAAATGAGCTTTAGCCTTTTACTTCAAAGAACACAGCAACATAGAAAGTCCTCTCAACTCTTTGTGGCTTTTGATCCTTCTCATTTGGGACTTCCAGTCTCCAAGAGAACACTCTCCAACTGGATTGTACAGTGTATTTCCTTTGCCTATCAGAGTAAGAATCTTCCTCTGGAGGGCCATGTCACCGCTCACAATGTGAGAGCCATGGCAGCTTCAATGGCTCATCTGCACTCTGTGTCTATCGACGACATCTGTCGAGCAGCTACTTGGGCCTCGGTTCATACCTTTACAGCCCATTACTGCTTGGACAAGGACTCCCGCCGGGATGCCTTGTTTGGTCAGGCTGTTCTCCAACACCTGTTCCATACCTAATCAACTCCTACCCACCATCCCTGGTAGGATGCCAGAGATCCATGGGGGGAAGTGGAGCCCTTTCACAGGGTCACACAACTTCTGGGGTTCTCTCCCTGGCATCTAAAGCTAGGGAGTCCCCATATGTGAAGACTACATTCCTGCTTGTTCCTGGAGATTGCATAGTTACTCACCTTTAACAGGTGATCTCCGGGAACAGCAGGAATATAGTCTTCACAACCCACCCACCTCCCCTAGGAGTTGTATCTCTCTATCTCTTTCTATTTCCCCCTCTCTCTCTCTCTCTCTCTCTCTCTCTCTCTCTCTCTCTCTCTCTCTCTCTCTCTTTGTCTCAGCTTTAAACTCAACTGGAGAGAGGCAGTTGGGAAAGGCGGGAAGGCAGCACGCCGGCGCTGTGGGATGCTCCCAAAAGCTTTCTAATTGGATGCTGGGGAGCGTTCTTGCGCAGGCTCCGTCGGTACCGATGATACCCATATGTGAAGTCTATATTCCTGCTGTTCCCGGAGATCACCTGTTACAGGTGAGTAACTATGCTTTATCCATCCCACCCACCCTGCTGCTAATAGTCCTGTGCTCATTATGATTATTATTCACAAGTTCACTTTAATCCTCGGGGACCTCTCTTCTGCCTATCATATATTCCCTCTGACTTCTACTTTTCCCTCCATCTCATTCTTATGGTTCCATATCACTTTCTTTTCCTATTGTTGACATTTTATAATCTTTTCCTCTCATTCCAAAGACTATAAGCTCCCATTAAAGTTGTTAAAACCCAAGAGGATTGTGGAAAACTGCAGGAGGATCTGGATAAATTGGAAGACTGGGCATCCAAATGGCAGATGAAATTTAATGTGGACAAGTGCAAAGTTATGCACTTAGGAAAGAACAACCCACACTATAGTTACACGATGCAAGGCTCCACATTAGAAGCCACCACCCAGGAAAAAGATTTAGGAGTCATCGTGGATAACATGTTAAAACCCTCCACCCAGTGTGCAGCGGCGGCCAAGAAAGCAAATAGAATGCTAGGTATCATAAGGAAAGGGATGGAGAATAAAACAAAGGATATTATAATGCCTCTGTATCGCTCCATGGTACGACCGCACCTTGAATATTGTGTGCAATTCTGGTCACCGTATCTTAAAAAGGACATAGAGTTATTAGAAAAAGTACAGAGAAGAGCCACCAAATTGGTGAAGGGGATGGAAGGCTACTCCTATGAAGAGAGGCTAAAAAGGTTAGGGCTCTTTAACCTGGGAAAGAGACGGCTGAGGGGAGATATGATAGAGGTGTATAAATTAATGAATGGAGTTGAACGGATAAACGTGGATCAATTGTTTATGCTATCAGAATATAGAAGGGCTAGGGGACATGTAATGAAGCTACAGGGTAAACTATTTAAGATAAATAAGAGAAAATATTTCTTCACTTAACGTGTAATCAAACTCTGGAATCTGTTACCGGAGGATGTAGTAAGGGCTGTTAGTATAGCTGGGTTTAAAAAAGGTTTGGACAAGTTCCTGGAGGAAAGGTCCATAAACCACTATTAAAAAGGGACCCAGGATATCAATGCTTGACCTAGTACAAGCACTGCAGAACCTGTGTCTTTTGGGGAAACTGCTAGGTACGTATGACCTAGATTGGCCACTGTTGGAAACAGGATACTGGGCTTGATGGACCTCGGTCTGACCCAGTATGGCATGTCTTATGTTCTTATGTTCTTAATCTCCAGGAACAAGCAGGAATAAGTCCTCACATATGGGTACGTCGGAACCGACGGAGCCTGCGCGGGAAAGCTCCCCAGCTTCCTAGAATGGAAGCTTTTGGGACCTCCCACTGCACATGCGCGCTGCCTTCCCGCCTTCCTGAACAGCTCTCCTCAGTTTCTCTTTTTCCACGGAGCCAGCAGGTCGTGTATCCTGTCACCGCTGAAGAAATTGTAGTTTTTTGTTTTGTTTCTTTAGACCGCGTACCTGCCTTCCCATACCGATACCGGTATCGCCGGTCTTCCTTTTTCTTTCTTGAAAAATTATTTTCTTTTTCTTTTATTATTTTTCAGCACTTGGTCACTTCAGTTAGGCCTTCAGGCCTACTTGAATTCTCCACATGGAGAAGCCAGCCCCTGGATTTAAGAAGTGTACCAAGTGTACTGCTGTAATATCAGTCACAGACACCCATGAATGGTGTCTTAAATGTTTGGGGCCTGACCACTCCATTCCGGACTGCCCTTCCTGCTCCCAAATGTCTAAGCGTGGGCTGCAGAACCGGGCCAACAAATTCCATGTGCTGTTTGCTTCAGAGAATCCAACATCACAGTCATCCAGGTCATCATCTCCGGATGGATCTCAGGTAACCAAACCTTCTGTGGGCAAGTCCTCAAAGGGCAAATCTCCTTCAAAGCATCGAGAGGCTCTTAGTTTTGAGGACCCTGCCCCAGCCAAACAGCCCCGGCGGGAAGCTCTGCCTTCCAAAACGCCAATTCAGGGGCTACAGGTTGACATCGATGGCACGGCCTCGACAGATCACCTGTTGGACTGCTCTGGGGTACCGGCCCATACCGGTACCGACATCCAGGCAGCCGTGGCGTCTATGGGCAATACTGTCCAATCCATGCAGCAGGCCGTCATGGCTTTCATTAAAGCTGCAACGCCATCGGTACCGCTTCCAGCGGTTCCGGGCCCGGTTCCGGTATCGTCCGCCATGCCGGAACCCAGGCCTTCCTCTTCTAAACGCAAATCGGTACCGTATGGGCTTTCGCTCCATACCGCTTCCATACCCGGTACGCCCGATGTCGATACCGATCGGTATGCGTATCGTGCGTTGGAGGAAACTAGAGAATACACCGATTCCTCTGAGGATTTTGGCTCCTCTGATGAGTCTGCAGAGCTCTCCCTTGACCTTCCTGAGGAACCTTCTTCTCCAAAAAGGAGAATGTCTCCTCCAGAGGATTTGTCCTTTCAGGACTTTATTTTAGAAATGGCTAAAGGCCTTTCTATCACTACCTCCTCTGAAAGGGAACCAAGGTCAAAAAGATTGGATATTTTAGGATACTCTAAGTCTCCTAAAGAAGCAGTTACCCTGCCTATCCATGAAATCCTTCAGGAACAATTGATGGATTTCTGGGAGAACCCTTTAACTCTGTCTCCTTATTCCCGTAGGTTGGACACCATGTATCGGGTCCCTCCTTCTCCTGGTTTTTAGAAAACTCAATTGCCTCACCACTCCATTGTGGTAAAGTCTGCAATGAAAAACATCAAGAGTACTAAAAGGCACTCTTCTACACCTCCAGGAAGGGAATGTAAGACACTGGACTCTTTTGGTAGGAAAATCTTCCAGGCTAGTATGCTTATAGCCAGGATTAATTCCTACAGCCTCTATATGGGCATGTTCCTAGGGGAACTTGCCAAGAAAGTGCGGCATTTTGCCCCCTTTATCCCTGAGGATAAACAGGAGGACTTCCTTTCTGTAGTGAAACAACTTTCAGATGTTTCTAAGTTCTCCAACAGAGCTGCCTTTGATTCCTTCGAGGGAGCCAGCAGAGCTTCTGGCATTGCTATTGCAGCCAGACGTCTGGCTTGGCTCCAGGCTTCTGATCTGGAACCCTGGGTTCTAGATGGCTTACGGAATCTGCCCTGTACAGGTGAGAACTTATTCGGTGCAGAGTGGCAAGTTAAAGCCACTCAAATGGACGCTGAAAATGCCACCTTAGAGAGACTTTCTAAGTCCACTTCTACTCCCACTAAGAAGAAGTCTTTCAAGAGGCCTTATTATAAGAAGGCCAGATATGCTTCCAATACTGGCCAGCAATCTTCTCAACCTCGTTTTGCGGCTAAACGTCAGCAAACGAAACAAGCAAGAGCAAAGCCTGCAGCAGCTACTACAGCTCAACAGGCTCCACCCCCTCAGGGGTTTTGACTTGCCCCTAGAGAACTTGCCATTCCTGGTTCTGGACCAACCAGAACCTCTCACCATACCTGGAAGGTTAGCTCACTTTGCTCCCAGATGGGAACAAATCACAACAGAGCAATGGACCCTCTCTATCATCCGAGAGGGTTACAAACTTCATTTCTCCAACCTTCCTCCTCATCACATGGTGAGACCCTTCAATTCTCCATCTCCTCTCCTAGCCCTGTTGGGTCGGGAGATCTCTTCTCTGCTTGCCCAAGGGGCCATAGAAGAGGTTCCTCTTCATCAACAAGGGTCAGGTTTCTACTCCCCCTATTTTCTCATTCCAAAGAAGACAGGGGGATTCAGACCAATCCTAGATCTGAGAGAATTGAACAAATTTCTGTACAAGGAGAAATTCAAAATGCTCTCTTTGGGCATTCTCCTTCCATACCTTCAGAGTCAGGACTGGCTTTGTTCTCTAGACCTGCAGGATGCGTATACACATCTACTCATCCATCCATCCCACAGAAAATATCTTCGCTTTCTGTTCAGGGGAAGTCATTACCAATACAGAGTACTTCCCTTCGGTCTCGCCTCTGCCCCAAGAGTCTTTACCAAATGCATGGCAGTCGTAGCCGCATTTCTCAGAAGCATGGGGATTTTCGTATTCCCATATCTGGACGACTGGCTCATTCGAGCTCCAACTCAGTCGCAGGCCCAGATTTCCCTAGACCGCACAAGGAGCCTTCTGCAGTATCTGGGACTGGTGGTAAACCTTCCCAAGTCTCAACTCAGCCCTACTCAGTCTCTAGAATTCATAGGGGCCCAGTTGGACACCACCACTGCAAGAGCCTACCTTCCACTGGTTCGGGGTCAGCGTCTGCTGAGCTTGGCCTCCCAAGCCCAGTCCAGTACTCACTTGACAGCCAGGGAAATGCTACGCCTCCTGGGCCATATGGCCTCCACAGTACATGTGGTGCCCTATGCTCGTCTTCATATGAGAGCAGCTCAATGGACCCTGGCCACCCAGTGGACTCAGGCGTCGGGAGCACTCTCAGACCAAATACAAACCTCAAACCGTCTGTCTTGGTCCCTCCATTGGTGGATATCCAACAAGAATCTGTTGTTGGGGGCTCCCTTTCAGCCCTTGCTACCCCAAGCAACCCTCACAACAGATGCCTCCCAATTGGGGTGGGGAGCCCATCTGCTAACTCTCTCCACTCAGGGCACTTGGTCTCCACAGGAGGCCACCCTTCATATCAACCTCCTGGAACTGCGAGCAATTTACCTTGCCCTCAAGGTCTTCTATACCCTCCTTGCCAACCTGACTGTCCTGGTTCAGACAGACAATCAGGTGGCCATGTTTTACATAAACAAACAAGGAGGGACGGGCTCTCTGTCGCTTTGCAACGAAGCTCTCAGATTATGGGCCTTCGCCAGAGAGCACCAAATTCATCTGCTAGCAGTGTATCTTCCAGGAGTTCAAAACTCTCGAGCAGACAGGCTCAGTCGAGTTCTGCTGCCACACGAGTGGTCCCTACACGTGGACCAGATAAGCAGAATCTTTCAGGAATGGGGGACCCCGGACATAGACCTCTTTGCAAGTCCGTGGAATGCCAAACTTCCCCGGTTCTGTTCCAGGACTCCGTGTCAGGAAGCTCAGGCCACGGACGCCTTTCTCCTCCATTGGGGTCAGGCGTTCCTATATGCCTTTCCACCCATTCCGCTGATTCCCAAGACTCTGTTCAAACTCCAGAGAGATCACGGCTCTATGATCCTCATAGCTCCACGCTGGCCACGCCAAGTGTGGTTCCCTCTGCTTCTACAGCTCTCCCAGGGATCCTCCCTGGACTTAGGAGCTGCACCAGACCTTCTGTCTCAGGAGGAGGGGACTTTGTGGCACCCAAACCCCAAATCCCTACATCTCCGAGCTTGGTTACTGAAGGCTTAAGTCTTCAAGACTTTAATCTTTCTCAACCTGTGAAAGATATCCTTCATGCCTCTAGGAAACCTTCCACGAGGCGGTCTTATGCTTTCAAATGGAAACGTTTTTCCATTTGGTGTGCTCAGCAGGGCCTTGACCCTCTGGCACTTCCTTTGAATTCCCTCTTAGACTATCTCCTGCATCTTTCCAATGCAGGCCTTAAGACGAATTCTGTAAGAGTCCATTTAAGTGCTATTTCAGCATCCCTGAAACCTATAAATGGACAACCTATCTCCTCTCATCCTCTTGTTGCAAGATTCATGAGAGGCCTGACTCTCACTAAACCTCCCATCAGACCCCCGGGTCGCATGGGATTTGAATCTAGTGCTTGGTCAGCTTATGAAGCCACCTTTTGAGCCGTTATTTTCTACCTCCTTGAAATTTCTTTCCTGGAAGGTACTATTCCTAATTGCAGTCACTTCCGCTCGCCGCATCAGCGAACTGCAGGCTCTAGTGGCTAATCCACCTTATACAAGATTTCATCATGACAAGGTGGTCCTTAGGACGAATCCCCACTTTATGCCCAAAGTGGTCTCGCCTTTTCATCTTAATCAAGAGGTATATCTACCGGTTTTTTTTCCGGCTCCTCATGCATCCAGTGCAGAGAGGAACCTTCATACTCTGGATTGTAAAAGAGCTCTAGCCTTTTACCTTAATAGGACTCAGCCACATCGAAAGTCTTCTCAACTTTTCGTGGCTTTTGATCCTTCACATTTGGGACTTCCAGTCTCCAAGCGTACACTTTCCAATTGGATTGCTCAGTGTATTTCCTTTGCTTACCAGAGTAAATACATTTCTCTGGAAGGCCATGTCACAGCTCACAATGTGAGAGCCATGGCAACTTCTATGGCTCATCTGCACTCTGTTTCCATTGATCAGATCTGTCGAGCCGCTACCTGGGCCTCGGTTCATACCTTTACAGCCCATTACTGTTTGGACAAGGACTCCCGCCGGGATGCCTTGTTTGGCCAGGCTGTCCTCAAACACCTGTTCCATTCTTAGACAACTCCTGCCCACCTTCCCAGGATGGATGCCTGAGATCCATACGAAGATGGCGAACCCTTGGAGGGGGATCTCCCAGGCATCTCAGCTAGGGAGTCCCCATATGTGAGGACTTATTCCTGCTTGTTCCTGGAGATAGCACAGTTACTTACCTGTAACAGGTGATCTCTGGGAACAGCAGGAATTAGTCCTCACAACCCACCCACCTCCCCTAGGAGTTGTATCTTCTATCTATCTGTCTTCCTGTCCTCTCTCTATTGTCTCAGCTATAAACTCGAAACTGAGGAGAGCTGTTCAGGAAGGCGGGAAGGCAGCGCGCATGTGCAGTGGGAGGTCCCAAAAGCTTCCATTCTAGGAAGCTGGGGAGCTTTCCCGCGCAGGCTCCGTCGGTTCCGACGTACCCATATGTGAGGACTAATTCCTGCTGTTCCCAGAGATCACCTGTTACAGGTAAGTAACTGTGCTTTCCTTACCACTCCCTCCTTAAAGGTCCTCACTTCTCTTACTATCTTGTCTTCTACCCTATATCTGCTCTTCAGCTTCATCATTTTCTTCCTCTCATTCAGCCATCATCTCTCTCTCTCTCTTTGAAAGAACCTCACCCTAATTACCGTTGTGCCGCCTCCTCTCTCCCCCGTGCTTTTCTGCTCCTTCTCTTTCTCTCTTCTGGAGATATCAATCCCAACCATGACCCCCCTAGACTTTTTTCACACTCTTGGGGCAGATCCATATGCAACTCCTCAAATCTTATTCATACCCCCCTCTTTTCCCCCTCCTCTCTCCCTTTCTCATGTGCCTTGAGAAATGCACATTCCATTTCAAATATGCTTCCCTTTATTCATGACCTCTATCTCTAATATTCTACATCTTCTTATTCTGAGACCCTTCTTCTCCCTAAAGACTCAGTTTCAGTTGCTGTCATTGCGGCTACCAATTTTTCCATATGCCTTGTCTTATCGGCCGCGGTAGTGATGGTTTTGGGTTTCTGTTCTCTCATGTCTGCCAATTTCAACCCCTCCTTCTGCCTCAGTTTCACTCCTTTTCTCTCTTTGAAGTTCACCCTATCCACCTTTTTACTCCACTATGGCTCTAGATAGCTGTCATTTATCAATCCCCTGATAGGTCCACGTCTTCCTTTCTCACTGACTTTGATTCATCACTTTCCCTTCTTTCTGGATGCATCTTTCCCTTCCCTTATTCTTGGTGAGTTTAACATTCATATTGATGACTCCTCTGACCACTTTGCCTTAAAGCTCCTTTCCCTTACCCTCCTCATTCAACCTCCAGCTGTGCTCTTCTGCCCTTACTCACCAGCACAGTCACTGCCTTGATCTCATTTATTTAATTTATTTATTTGCCATTTTTATATACCACTAGGGCAAAAACATCATAGCAGTTTACAATAAGATGCAGGGGATCGGATAAAAAAAAATAGTCAGGACAAAATGCACACAAAACATTCAAAGACCTAGACAGAGACAAAAGGTAGAGCTATGTTACGGAACAATATCAGCCAAAACAAAATATGTAATTGAGCCACATGAGAGGACATAAACTGAAAGAAATAAGCAGTCTAATGATGGCTATATATCATCTTTTTCTCTATCTATTTGCTCTCAAACTTCTGCACCTCAGTTCTTCCGTTATCTGACATAAGAACATAAGATATACCATACTGGGTCAGACCAAGGTCAATCAAGCCCAGTATCCTGTTTCCAACAGTGGCCAATCCAGGTCACAAGTACCCAAAAAGCCACATAGGTTCCACAATGCTTGTATTGGGGCAAGCAGTGGATTTCCTGGGTCCTCTTTAATAATGGTTTATGGACCTTTCCTCCAGGAACTTGTCAACCTTTTTAAAACCCAGCTACACTAACAGTTTTTTTTATATCACCTGCTAAGCTTCATTCTTCATCACCCACCACCTTAGTCTCATCCATCACCTCCAACCTCTTTAGATATCTTCATGTCATTGACCCGTCAGTTCTCTCCACTGCTGTCTCATCACTTCTTTTTTCCACTATGTCATCTGAGTCTGTTGATGAGGCAGTTTCCTATAGTACTGTACCCTTACTTCTGGATACACTTGCCCCTATGTTCCATGTCCTGTTAGGCATACCATACCTCTGTTCTGGCTGTCCTCTAAAACCTGCTGCCTATATTTCTGTGCCTGCTCAACTGAGCGCATTTGGCTCAAATCCTGCTCTTGAGAATATCCTACATTTCAAATTCATGCTAGTCTCTTTTCAGTCAGCCATAGCACTCGCAAAGCAAGACTACTATGACAAATTAACTCTTGTCTCTGACCCTCATCACGTCTTTTTCAACTCTCAACTCTCTCTTCAACCTCCAACTCCCTCCTTCCCTGACTGCCCAGACTTTGGCTGACTAAGATCCATAAGTGAGCAGATTTGCCAATTTCTTGGGCAGAGTGCATAAGTTTGCAAAAAATGAATGTGTTTCCAAGGCTCATGTTTTTTTCTTCAGTATTTGCCCCATAAGGTGTCAAATTCTATCTTCTTGGCCTTCAAGGGTAGCAAACTGAGTTTTATATACTACAACAGAGCACCCTCTATAAAGTTAAGCCTACAGATGTATCCCAAATCAGAGGGAGGTATAGATTTTCTGGATGTGAAGAGCTATTTTGAGTGGCTTGACTAGTGGGTATGAGGGAATGGTTTAGAGGACAGCTTGGTTCAGCATGAGTTTAACTGGCAAGAGCTGAGACTAAGGGCTTTATACTTCTAATATTGTTACCTATGCTAAGCAGCTCCCCTGTGGTACATATGATTATGAGGAAGAGCCCAATTTTGTTGCATATATGAAGGGTAGCACGCTAACATATTGGAATAGCAGAGTCTGTTCCCAGTTTCTCCATTAGCCAAGAATCCTAGAATCTCATAATATACCTTCTTTCCAGACATGTGGAATTGGGAGCAGTATGGGTTGAGGTTTGTATGGCAGCTCTGGTATGGACAGAGTGGCCAAATTTTGTCAGCTAAGAGAGGCATTTTTAGATCTCAAATACCTTATGCAATTTTTTTTTTAATTTTTTGTTGAGAATTGTCACATGTTACAAGCCACAACCATAAGCAAAGCAGTACTACTGTACACATCAAAATAAGAAAACATAACAAAAAAACAAATTACAAAGACTATATTAGCCCATATCAAGAGATTGCACCATTCTGGAACATACTAAATTTAGGCAGTCACAAAATAAAAACAGAACCTCTTTTACCTGCTCATGTACATATACAGTCGTGGTCAACATTATTGGCACCATTACAGTTCAACTACTTAATGCCCACTATCTCCTTAAAAAAGTGGCCAGTGAAATGGCTTTGGACTATATATGCACACATATTTGACACACAAAAGAATCAAATAAAATAAGACCAATTAAAAAGGAAATAGTAGGAAATAGTATACTACTACTATTACAGTTGTGGCCAACATTACTGGCACACTTACCGTTCAACCCCTTAATGTCCAATATCTCCTAAAAAAAAAAAAAACAAATTGGCCGGTGAAAAGGTTTTGGACTATATATGCACACATTTGACACACAAAATAATCAAATATAAAGGCCAATTAAAAAAGGAAATAGTATAAAAACTGGGGCATTGCTAGGACATGATTATTGGCACCCTTATAAACAATTCAAATCAGAATGAACAGATCCACATTCCCATTGCAGTAAAAAATTAAACGCTCCTGTGATCAATTGTCATTACTCATGACTAGAATCAACCAATGAATGATGGCTCTAATATTTAAAATAGCCACATTCACTCCATGTTCCATTTTCATAATGGTGATCACAAGAGAGCTGCCTGAGACTGCCAGAAAAGCTGTTATCACCAAACCAAATGGGTACAAGGCCATCTCCAAAGACCTTGGTATTCCTGTGTCTACAGTTTACAATGTTAAGAACCTTTCTGCTCATGGAATGGTCAAGAACCTCCCAGAACGAGGTGGGAAGAGGACAATTAAACAGTTGGAAAAACACCACATACAACATCCAGAGAGCTTAAGGTTGACCTGGAGCATTCTGGATGGTAGTTTCAACCCACACCATGCACTAAACAAAGAATGACTTCATGGGCAAAGGCCAAGGAGGACCCCACTGCTCAAATACAGACCTAAAAAGGCATGCCTGATCTTTGCCCAAACCCACTGTGAGAAACCACAATACTTCTGGGAAAGTGTTCTGTGGACAGATGAAACAAAACTTGAGCTCTTTGGCAATGCAGACCAATGATACATTTACAGGTGAAGAAATGAAGCTTATAAGGAAAAAAAAAACACCATTCCTACAATTAAATAAGGTGGAGAATCCATAATGCTATGGGGCTGTTTTGCTGCCTGAGGAACTGGAGGTCTGAAATGTATTAAAGGAATCATGAAGTCAAAGGACTACCAACTTAAAGTAGACAAAGCGATGGGACCGGATGGGATACACCCTAGAATACTGAGGGAACTTGGGGACTTTCTAGCAGCTCCACTGACTGACCTTTTCAATGCCTCATTAGAGTTGGGAGTGGTGCCAAAGGACTGGAGAGAGGCTCATGTGGTGCCTTTACACAAAAGCGGAAGTAAGGATGAGGTTGAAAACTACAGGCCGGTTAGTTTAACTTCGGTGGTGAGTAAATTATTGGAAACTCTGCTGAAAGAGAAAATAGTGAGGTTTCTGGAGTCCAGTGGATTACAGGATCCGAGGCAGCATGGATTCACCAGAGGTAGGTCTTGTCAGACAAATCTGATTTCTTTGACTGGGTTACCAGGGAGTTGGACCGAGGGAGAGCCCTAGATGTGGTGTATTTAGATTTCAGTAAAGCCTTTGACACTGTTCCTCACAGGCGACTTATAAACAAACTGAGCACCCTAGGGATGGACCCTAAAGTTACTGCTTGGGTAAGAGATTGGTTGGGTGGGAGGCGACAAAAGAGTACAGGTAAATGGAGCTCACTCTGAGGAGAAGGATGTTATCAGTGGTGTGCCCCAGGGATCTGTCATTGGTCCAATTCTTTTTAACATCTTTGTTAGTGATATAGCGGAAGGGCTGTCGGGTAAGGTTTGCCTCTTTGCGGATGATACCAAAATTTGCAATAGAGTAGACACCCAGGAAGGTGTAGATAACACGAGGAGGGATCTAGCTAAGCTTGACGAATGGTCTAGAATTTGGCAGCTGGGATTTAATGTTAAAAAATGTAAGGTCATGCATTTGGGCTTCAGCAATCCAAGGGAGCAATATAGTATAGGGGGTGAAGTACTTTTGTCCACTAAAGAAGAGCGGGACCTAGGCGTGGTTGTGTCTGATCTCAAAGTAGCTAAATGGGTAGAAAAGGCGGCGGCAAAAGCTAGAAGGATGCTTGGGTGCATACAGAGAGGAATGGCTAGCAGAAAAAAGGAGGTGATAGTGCCTCTGTATAAGTCTTTGGTGTGACCTCATTTGGAGTATAGTGTGCAATTCTGGAGACCGCACCTTCAAAAGGATATAAACAGGATGGAGTCAGTACAGAGGGTGGCTACTAAAATGGTTAGTGGTCTTCATTATAAAGCATATGAGGACAGACTTAAGGATCTTAATATGTACACCTTAGAGGAAAGGCGGGATAGAGGTGATATGATTGAGATGTTTAAATACCTCTATGGCATAAATGTAGAGGGGGAGAGCCTCTTTCAATTGAAAGCAAGTTCTTCTATGAGGGGATATGGGATGAGTGTGAAGGGGGATAGATTCAGGAGTGATATGCGGAAATATTTCTTTACGGACAGAGTGGTGGATCCGTGGAATAGTCTCCCAGTGGAGGTGGTAGAGATGAGGACAGTATCTGAATTCCAAAAAGTATGGGACAAACACAGAGAATCTCTAAAGAACAAAAGGGGACTGTTGTAGTTGTTGATATGGAAGGACAGACTAGATAGGCCATGTAGTCTTTTTCTGTCGTCATATTTCTGTTTCTATGTGTATTAGAGTGAAATGTCCTACTTAGTGTCAGAAAGCTAGGTCTCTGTTGAAGGTCATGGATCCTCCAGCAGGACAGTGACCCAAAACATAGATCCAAAAGTACTTGAGAATGGTTAGAAAGGAAAAAAATTGACTTTTAAACTGGCCAGCAATGAGTCCTGATCTCAATCCAATCAAGAACCTTTTGAAAGAGCTGAAACTGCCATTGGTAAAATGAATCTTGGAAACATTCATGAGCTGGAGGAAATGGGAGAAACTATCAGCAGACAGATGTAAGAAACTTAAAGATGTCAGTTTGGAGGCTGTCATCACTGCCAAGGGTTGTGCAACCAAATATTAGTGAAAGCTGCCATTAATCCTGTCCAGTTTATATTTTGTTTGTTTTTCCTCAGAAATTACTACATCTACGCTGCACAAACATCTTTTTTTGTTGTTGTTGTTGTATACCTTTGAACATACTATTAAAATATTATGATGACATACAGTTGGAATATTTCCAATTATTTCTCAAGATATTGTACATAACATACCTAAAATGCAAGGGTGCCAATAATGTTGGCCACAACTGTAAATAGTTGTTTTTTTGGATGCTGCTCTTTTGTTTTATTGTATCATTCCAGGTGCCTTCAATAAAATTTAAATTAGTTTAAATTTGAGCACCCTCCCCCATTGGAACAAAGTGTGCTTAAACTGCCATTCTAAAGCTCAAAATATCATCAATAAAACACAAATTGATAGGTAAAGTATTCCACAAAAATGGGAGAAAGCTAGATAAGGCCCTAGCTCTTAACTGAACTGAATGCAACAAAGTAGCCCCTGTGAGCAGAAAGACTAGCCTATTGAGAGCGTGTTACCCATAGAGCAGTATAAACCCGCAAATAGGAAGATAGATGATAAAATGGGCTTAAATGTTTCAAACCTCATTGGCTCTCTTTGTGGCCTTGGATAAATCACTTAACTCTCTATTACCTCAGGTTTAAATGTATACTGCAAGCCCTCTGGGCAAAGAGAGGTACTTGAATGTAACTCGCTTTGAACTACTACTGGAAAGGCATAGTGAAATACTAAACATAAATTAAAAATTAGATTTACTTATAAAAGAGGCAGTGCATGCAGTTTTATCTTGTGCATATTCATTATGGATATCCTGAACATCAGACTGTCTAGAGGGTACACCAATACAAGATAGAGAAACAGGGCCTTAGAGGAACAGAGGGGTAGGGAAGATATGATACAAACATTTAAATACTTTTAAGAGCTTAATGAACAAACCTTTTTTAAAGCCTTTTCATTACCCCACATCAACAAAGATCCCAGCCTCCGAAGTTTCTGTGCCCCAACAACAGTCGTTGAAGCCAGGCTGCATATCTTTATAGTGCCCTCTCTTGCTTTTGCTGTTTGATATGGAAATTGAGTCCTTAGAGAAAACATGTGTATTTTCATTTGTAGTGCATGCACTTCAAGACAGAGGGAACAGTTCATAAATTGTCACTGTATCTAGACTGTTTTGTTCAGGCCCTGCCTTAATACAGAAGTTTGGGATGTTTTTGAGCTAGAAGATCAACATGAAGAAATTAGATTTTTCCAGTGGGCATCTGTGTTAATATGCTATATTGTGTATGGCAATTTAAGATGGCTACATCTAGGCTTATGTAAAAATGCAATGTGTGCCTTTGAGTCATTCCTGACTCCTGGCGACCCAGAAGCTCCTGGGTTTTCTTGGCAGTGTCACCGGAAGTAGATTGCCAGGCCTTTCTTCCGAGGCAATGGAGGGTTAAGTGACTTGCCCAAGGCCACAAGGAGTGCTAGTGGGAATCGAACCCTGGTTGCTTGGTTACCAAGCCAGTGTTCTAACCACTAGGGTTACTCCTCCACTCCTAGGCTTATGTATCTGGGGATTAATATTCTTCCTAACCAGTCTGATCTGTTCATAACTATTTACACCCCAGTTATAACTCTTGAATTCCCCACAGGGTCTGCTCCATCCCCCCTCCCCCCCTCTTCACTCCCAATTCCTTCCCTCAAACTCTGTCACCTTTCCTTCCTTTTCTAAGCACTGAGGAGGAAACCATACATCTTATTTCCTCCTTCAAACTCTCTACCTGCTTCTCTGATCCTATTCCCACCCATCTACTAAGCTTCATCTCCTGTGTTGTCATCCTTTCCATTTGTCATATCCTCGACTTATCACCTTCCACTGCAACTGTTCCTGCAGCCTTCAAACATGTTGTGGTTATACCTCTCCTCAAGAAACTCATACTTGACCCTGCTTGTCCTTTTAATTATCAACCCATCTCCCTTTTCCCTTTTATTTCTAAACTGCTTGATGTGTGGGTCATTGCCATTATCTTGACTTTGTCCTCTCAAGTCATTCTGGATCCCTGCAATTTGGCATTTGTTCTCTACATTCTATTGAAATGGCTCTCACAAAAGTCTCCTGTGACTTATTCCTCACCTTTACTCTATCCTCATCCTTCCTGACATTTCTGCTGCTTTTAACACAGATCACCACCTCCTCCTCAATACCCTCTCCTCGCTTGGATTTAAGGGCTCTGTTCTGTCCTAGTTCTCTTCTTATCTCTCCCACTGCATTTTTAGTGTATGTTCTGGTGGATCTGCCTCTACTGCTGTCCTGATTTCAGTTGGGGTACCCCAAGGCTCTGTCTTGGGATCTCTCTCTCTCTCTCTCTCTCTCTCTCTCTCTCTCTCTCTCTCCCCCCCCCCTCCCCCTCCAGTCACTTGGTGCACTCATCTCCTCCCATGTTTTTCAGTTATCATCCGTACACTGATGACACTCAGATCGACCTCCTCTACACCTGAAATCTCTCCAGGAATCCAGACCTGTATCATTGCCTGCTTATTTGACATTACTGCCTGGATGTCCCGCCACCGTCTGAAACTGAATACTGCCAAAATCTAGCTTCTTATCTTTTTCCTCCTAAACCCACCTCCCCTATCCTCCTTTCTCTATTTCTATGAATAACAGTTGACTCCACCCCGTTTCCTCAACTCACAACCTTGGAGTCATCTTTGACGATGACTCCTCCTCCACATACATCCAACAGATAGCTTTAACCTGTTGTTTCTTTCTCTGTAACATCAGCAAAGTTCTCCCCTTCCTTTATGAATACATTACTAAGATCCTTATCCACTCTTTAGTTACTTCCTGTCTAGATTATTGCAACCTTCTCCATGCTGGTCTTCCTCTGAATCATCTCTCCTCAATTCAATTTGTTCAAAACTCAGCTGCACGGCTAATCTTCTGCTAGTGTCACTAAGCTCACGTAACCCTTCTAAGTTGCCTCATTGGCTCCCTATCTATCTGTTTTCACATTCAGTTGAAACTTCTACTGACCTATAAGTTCATTCATTATGCTGCTCCTCACTACCTTTCCTCTGATCTCTCTCTACACCCCTCCTTGGGAATTCTGTTCATCTCCAGGAACAAGCAGGAATGTAGTCTTCACATATGGGTATCGTCGGTACCGACGGAGCCTGCTTGGGAACGCTCCCCAGCGTCCAATAGGAAAGCTTTTGGGAGCATCCCACAGCACCTGCGTGCTGCCTTCCCGCCTTTCCAACTGTCCCTCTCCAGTTCTTCGTTTTCCGCAGAGCCGACAGGTCACATACCCTGTCACCGTAGAAAATGTTTTTCTTTAATCTTTGTTTTTGTGGTCGTGTCTGCCTTCCTTCGACGCCATACCGGTACCGCCGGTTCTTTCTTCTTTCTTTAAAAAATAATAATAATTATAGTTTCTGAGGTGTTTTACTTTAGAAACCTTTTTCCTTGGTGCTAGGTGCCATTTTGGGCACTAGGTCCAATTTTTTTCCTTAAAAATGGAAAAACCTACTTCAGGTTTTAAGAAATGTTCTAAATGTGGCGGTACCATTTCTGTCACTGACACCCATTATTGGTGTCTCAATTGTTTAGGTCCTGACCACTCTATTTCAGAGTGCCTCTCCTGTGGAATGATGTCAAAAAGGGGCCGGCAGAACCGAAGTTCTAAACTTACCACCCTCTTTCCCTCCGGCGTCTGTTGCATCGATGTCCTCCAGGGCCTCATCTTCCTCCCATGGATCTCAGGTAACTTAACATAAATCTAGTCAGTCCTCAAAGGGTAGATCTCCTCCTAAGTATTGAGAAGTCCCTGGCGTTGCCCTTGAGGCATTTTCACTGACAAAACTGCCCCGGCGGGAGGCTTCGGCTTCCAAAGCACTAACTGGGTTCCAGGATGTTCTCAAGGCCTCAACCTCAGCAGAACTACTGGCGCCATGCTCTGGGGTTGCGGCCACTTCTATTGGTACCGACACCCAAGCATCGGCAGCGTCGATAGACCAGAGATTCCTTGTCATCGAACGCAGTCTAACGGCTCTTCTCACAGCTTCAGTACCGTTGAAACCACTTCAGACACCGGAACCGGTACCGACTGCATTAACATCGGGTATGCCATGCATACCGAGTCATGCGTCTGTCTCTGGCATCGACAGATCGATACCGGTACCATGCTTTGCATGATCACCAGGATCAGAGGTATTTTGAATCCTCTGAGTCTGAAGATTCCAAAGACTCTGCCAATACAAGAGTACTTCTCCCCGATGGTTCCTCTTCTCCTCAGCACAGAATGTCTTTGCCAGAGGATATGTCCTTTCGGGACTTTATCCGTGATGTGGCCCGAGGCCTTTTCATCACAGTAACTCCTGAAAAAGAGCCTAGGGCAAAGGAGTTGGAAATTCTACAATACCCTAAGACTCCCAAAGAGGCAGCAGCTCTGCCTAGTCATGAGATCTTACATGATCTTATGCTAAGGATGTGGGAAACACCTTTTAACCACATCTCCTCATTCTCGAAGACTCGATTCCATGTATCGAGTTCCACCTTGTCCTGGCTTTCAAAAAACTCAGTTACCACACCATTCAATGGTGGTGGAGTCAGCCATGAGAAGGATGAAAAGTGCAAAGTGTCGGCACTCCCCCTTGTGGCCTGGCAGTTGCCTAGGGGTAAGAGGGCGCCCCGATCGTCCTTTGTATTAGAATTAGCCCATTTGCATGTAGTTGTGTCTGGATAGATTAGAGCCAAGATCAAAGGTCGCAGGAAATTTCTTTTTATTTAGGAAATAAGGTTCTACTTGACCAAATCAATTTCTTTGGTAAGGAATTTGAATATTACAAACAAAAATAATCAGGATGCTTCTCCATTCATAAACATAAGCTTTATCACACAGTCCTTGGCTTGGCCTTGCTTCTGCGGCTTAGTTTAAACACATATTCACAACAGGTAATCCTTTCCAAACAGCAATCTGTTCTCCGGTCCCCAGGAGGCAGTACAGTACTTCACTGTTACTTTCACAGCTTTATATAGCACTAATTCCCTGGTCCACCAACCGGCTTTAAAACTCAGTACATTTCTCTTCAAGATACTTTCAAACTTTTAGCTCACTCATGGCTCCATTAATCTTGCAGCTTTATCAGACCAGCATTCATTAATTTGCCTGGCTAAAAGTTATGGGTTTTAGCAAAGAATATTCTCATTCAGAACTTCTGGGTTTTTCTCCAATTACTTTAAAAACCCTTTCAGCTTCTTATTCCTCTCTGGCACAAAGAGAACATTCAAACTCCATATCAGAAACCTCACTTTCATTAAGTGTCTCCCAGTTCCATCTCCTCTCCATTGGACTATCTCAGAGACTTGTTCTCCACAGCGTCTGCCTGAGGAGCCTTTACATGCTGCAAACCTTTTATCAGCTGCTCCCAATTAGACTTCTCACTACGGGAGGTTGTGGGGGAAGGGTAGGAAAAGGCTTCCCTATTCAAAAGCTTTTTAAGGGCTTGTAAAGGGCTCACCTTGCCAGCAGTGTGGTGTCCCCTTGTAGGCTCGGCTAGAGACGTACCCTTGCTTTCAGGTTCTCTCAGGAATACTCTACTCCTCTGCTTCCCAACAGTAGCTTGGTTAAAACCAACTTTTCCAGGCTTCATGTCAGCTGCAGGTTTCCTGTCAGCTGAGCTGTGCTCCAGGCTGGAACTGTCCCTGTACTGTCTGCAGGAGGTATTTCCTCTAAACCTTCCAGTATGGTCTCTGCCCCTCAGCTCTGTCCTCAGAGGCTCCTTACACTGAGAATGGCCAGTCCACCAGCTTTTAGAAAATCTCTTACTCAGAAGAGTCTTCCCCTGGGCTTTGCTCTGACCTTCTCTCCTCTCTGTTCCTGTCTCTGTTCAGCTTCCTCCGTCCCACTGACGCTGCAACAACTTCTGAGGTTGAATCTGAATCTCTGTCTGCGTCTGCTCCTCCTCTGTCTCTTCTTGAATCTGGAGCTGCGTTTCTCTCTCCGTCTCTCCTTGAATGTGGAGCTGTGCCTGGGTCTCCGTTTTTCTTGTGAGTGGAACTTCCCTGCTTAAATGTTTGGGGCTGTCCTATGGCTCTTGACTCTGCCCCCAAACCTCTCCCATCACCACCCTCGGTTTCCATGGGAACTGGGTGTGTCTTTGGCTCTACACTCCTGTGCAGGGAATCTTTGGCTTTGTTTAGTGTTAACCCTTGCTGTGCCTGCAGTTCTTTTGGGTTCAGGAAAAAAGGACTGTTTTTCCTCTCTTTTTCTCCACTCTAAACCTGCTTCTCCACCACAAAAGAGACATGCATCCAATCCTCCAGGTCATGAATGTAGGACTCTCGATGCCTTTGGACGGCGATGCTTCTATGCTCTCAGTTCCTATATCTTGTATATGGGAATGTTCCTTAAAGAGGTCACATGAGACTTGGAGCTTTTGAGCCCCCTCCTTGCTGATGACAAAAGGCAAGACTGTCTTACTCTAGTCAGACATGCTCAGGATGTTTCCAAGTCTGTAGATCGTGCAGCCTTTGACTGTTTTGAGTGTATAAGCAGTACCTCTGCTATTGCCATTGCTGTTCTTGGTAAGGGGGCAAAAAGGCTGCATCGCATTAACAGCTTTAATACATGGCTCCAGACCTGGTGCAAACAAGAAGGATTCAGATTTATTGGCGACTGGGGTAACAGATGGAACAACAAGAGACTATACTGTGCTGATGGACTACATCTCTCTATCGCAGGGAAAAGAATCCTAAGTGAAAAATTCAAGCAATATGTGGATATGCATTTAAACTAGAAAACTGGGGTGACAGATGTGGAAGGTCAAACTCTGGATGTTACCCCCTGTAAAAGCAGATTAAAATCAGAAACAGCCACACTTTTAAACCACACATCAAAAACAAGTGGGAATATGTAGGCAGAACAAAATCAATGCAAAATACACACAAGCCAGTTAAATGCTGAAAAGCAATGAGCACAAATGCTCGAAGCTTAGCCAACAAAAGTTCTGGACCTGGAAGCCCCAATGGTGGAAATGGATTTGGACATTGTGGCCATTACAGAAACATGGCTTAATGAATTGCATGATTGGGATATAGCCATAGCTGGCTATAATCTATTCAGAAGAGACAGAGAAAATGGAAGAGGAGGAGGAGTAGCCTTGTATGTTAAAAGTAATATTAAAGCTACTGAAATGCAGGGGGCATGGGGAAAAGAAGAAGCGCTCTGGATTGTATTGGAAAGAGGAGCTGGCACTGTCATCCATATGCTGTAGTCTACACACCTCCGACAGAAATTGAAGAGATAGATAACGAACTGATTATAGATATTGCCAAGATAGCCACAAAGGGGGAAGTGATAATTTTGAGTGACTTTAATCTACCGGATGTGGATTGGATTACTCCTTCTGCAAATCTGGAAAGAAGTAAAAAAAATTGTGGATGCTCTCCAAGATGCGTTACTTAGACAAATGGTGATGGAACCAACCAGGGAAAGCTCAACACTGGATTTAGTGCTCACCAACGGTGATAGCGTGTTGAATGTCTGCGTGAGTGCCCCTGTGAGCAGCAGCGATCATCACACAGTGTGGTTTGAGATAAAAGCCATGGTACAGGCCAATCATAGCAAGCTCAAAGTCCTAAACTTCAAAAACACAGACTTCAATAAAATGGCCGAGTACCCTAAAGGAGGAGCTGACAGGGTGGAAGGAGATAAGGGAAGTGGAATTGCAATGGGCTAAACTAAAGGTGGCAATAAAAGGGGCAACAGATGAATATGTAAGAAAAGTAAACAAAAACAAGAGGAGACGAAAACCTGTTTGGTTTTCCAAAGAAGTGGCTGCTCAAATAAAGGCAAAAAACACAGCTTTCGCAAAATTCAAAAGCTCACAGAGGAACACAGAAATGAATACAGGCTCATACTCAGAGACAAAAACAGAAATAAGGATAGCAAAATCAAAGGCAGAGGAAAAGATGGCTAAAGATGTTAAGTGTGGCGACAAAACTTTCTTCAGGTATATTCGGGAAAGGAAGAAGATCAGAGGTGAAATTGCAGGATTCAGAAGTGCCGCGAAAGGACTTGTGGAAAGTGACATTGAAAAAGCAAACTTGCTAAATGAATACTTCTGCTCTGTTTTTACTAAAGAAAGTCCTGGAGAAGGACCTCCTCTGACTCCCAAATATAAAAATGGGAATGAAGTAGATACCACACCATTCACAGAAGAGCAACTTGCAAAACTGAAAGTGGACAAGGCCATGGGACCAGATGGGATACATCCCAGGATACTGAAAGAGCTCAGAGAGGTTCTTGCAGGGCCGTTAAAGGATGTTTTCAACAGATCCTTGGAAACAGGAGAGGTTCCTCAGGACTGGAGAATGGCTGATGTCGTACCTCTACAAAAAAGTGATGACAGGGAAGAAGTGTCAAACTACAGGCCTGTGAGCCTTACCTCGGTGGCGGGAAAAGTAATGGAGGCACTCCTGAAAGAACGAATAGTGAACTTTCTCAAAACCAACAGGTTGCAGGACCCGAGGTAACATGGTTTTACCGAAGGACGATCTTGCCAGACAAATCTGATTGAGTTCTTTGACTGGGTGACCAGGAACTAGATCAGGGGCATGCGATGGATGTCATCTACCTGGATTTCAGCAAAGCCTTTGATACTGTTCCTCATAGGAGGCTTATCAATAAACTCAGTAGCTTGGGAACGGATCCCAAGATGGTAAATTGGATCAGAAATTGGTTGACTGACAGACGACAGAAGGAGATGGTAAATGGAGCTCACTCAGATGAAGGGAATGTGATTAGCGGGGTGCCTCAGGGGATTGGTCCCGGGCCCGGCACTGTTCAATGTATTTGTGAGTGATATTGCTGAAGGACTGAATGGAAAAGTCTGTCTTTTTGCAGATGACACAAAAATTTGCAACAGAGTGGACTCCCCCGAGGGAGTGGTTAACATGAGGAAAGATCTACAAAAGCTGGAAGAATGGTCTAATGCTTGGCAATTAAGATTTAATGCAAAGAAGTGCAGAGTCATGCACTTGGGTAGCAGAAATCCAAGGGAAATGTACGCGATAGGGGGCGAGAGGTTGGTGTGCACGGATCAGGAGAAAGACCTTGGTGTGATTATTTCTGAAGATCTCAAGGTGGCAAAACAGTGCGACAAGGCAGTTGCAAAAGCCAGAAGGATGTTGGGCTGCATACAAAGAGGAATTACCAGCAGAATGGAAGAGGTACTTATGCCACTGTATAAGTCACTGGTGAGGCCTCACTTGGAATACTGTGTTCAGTTTTGGAGACCATACCTTGCAAAGGATGTAAAAAGACTGGAAACTGTTCAGAGGAAGGCAACCAAAATGATTTGGAGACTGCGTCAGAAGCCTTATGAGAAGAGACTTGAAGACCTAAACATGTACACTTTGGAGGAGAGGAGGGGCAGGGGAGATGTGATTCAGACCTTTAAATACTTAAAGGGAAATAATGAACAAACAAACCTCTTCCAAAGACAGGAAAGCTGTAAAACTAGAGGGCATAACAGGAAGCTGCAAGGTGGTAAATTGAAAGGCAATGTCAGGAAAAACTTTTTCACAGAAAGGGTGGTGGATACTTGGAACGCCCTCCCGATGGAAGTGGTGGGGGCAAACACGGTGACGGAATTCATAATGGCATTGGACAGACACAGTGGATCCCTTTTACAGCAACAGGATAAAATCCAAATAAACTGAACCATCTAATTTCTCAACAAATAGGGGTGTCCTCCATGGAGTGGTGGGTTCACCCCCTGAGCAGAGACATGGAGAGGGGTGGCCTGCACGGAGCGGCAGGTGCACTTACTCTTGCCATCATACTGTGCAGACTAGATGGACCATACTGGTCTTTATCTGCCGTCATTTACTATGCTACTATGTAGCTCAGCAGGCTCTGCCTCCTCAGGGGCTTTGACTCCTTCCTAGAGAACTTTGCCTTCTTGCCCCTGAACTGTTCAGAACCCTCGACCATCCCAGGCAGGTTATGTCATTTTGCCCACAGATGGTACCATATAACAGCAGAAATGTGGACTCTGTCCATTGTACGAGAGGGGTACAAGCTTCATTTTCACAGCATGCCCCCTCCTACAATTGTAGAACAGTTCAATTCTCAGACCTCTCTTGACAGTCTCTTAGGTCAAGAAGTCACAATGCTCCTTGCTCAGGGAGCAATAGAGGAAGTACCCATTCCCCATCAGGGTACAGGGTTCTACTCCCCCTATTTCCTTATTCCAAAGAAAAGAGGAGGAGACAGACCCGTTTTAGACCTCAGAGAATCCAATAAATATTTGTTCTGAGAGAAATTCAAAATGGTCTATCTAGGAACTCTGCCATACCTTCAAAGTCAGGATTGGCTTTGTTCTCTATATCTCAAGGATGCTTATACTCATATTGTCATCCATCCAAATCACAGGAGATTCCTCCGATTCCTGTTTCAAGGAAAGCACTACCAATACAAGGTTCTTCCCTTTGGCCTGGCTTCTGCACCAAGAGTGTTCACAAAATGCATGGCTTGTGGTAGCAGCATTTCTCCACACTCTGGGAATATTAGTCTTCCTTTAGATGACTGACTCATTCGAGCCCCTACAGTGCCAGAAGCCAGCTCTGCTCTGTTTCACACATTGCGAATCCTTCAGTATTTGGGACTGGTCATAAACCTCCCAAAATCCAATCTTGCTCCCACTCAGTCCCTAGAGTTCATAGGAGCTCATCTGGATACCAGACAGACAAGGGCTTTCCTTCCGCAGCCCCGCTGTCTTTGCATAGTACAGCTAGCTTCCCAAGCAGTGCTCAAACCTTGTCTCACTGCTCAGGAAATGCTACAATTGCTAGGCCACATGGCATCCACCATGCATGTGGTTCCTTATGCTCGCCTCCATGTGAGAGCAGCCCAGTGGACTTTATCCGCTCAGTGGACACAGGCCTCAGGTTGCCTGTCGGACAAAATAACAAACCCAGACCATCTTATTTCGTCCCTCCAATGGTGGCAATCACCCAGAAACCTTCTGGTGGGGTCTCCTTTCCAGCAACCCCTATCCCAAGCCACCCTAACAACAGATGCATCACAGGTGGGATGGGGAGCCCACCTGCATGATCTCTCTACCCAGGGTACCTGGACTACACAGGAGGCTTGTCTTCACATCAACCTCCTGGAGCTCAGAGCAATCTTCTTTGCTCTTCGAGTATTTCACGCCCAGCTCAGCTACAAGACAGTCCTAGTTCAAACAGACAATCGGGTAGTCATGTTGTATGTGAACAAGCAGGGCGGAACAGGCTCTCTGTCGCTCTGCAACGAAGCTTTGTGACTATGGGCCCTCGCCAGAGAGCATCATATTCATCTCCTTGCGGTGTATCTTCCAGGCATTCAAAACTCTTGGGCAGACAAACTCAATCGAGTTCTGCTTTCACACGAATGGTCTCTCCATGCAGACCAGGTTGCCCAAATATTTCAGATTTGGGGAACACCGGACATAGACCTCTTTGCAAGTCCGCTGAATGCCAAACTTCCCCGGTTCTGTTCCAGAATTCCGGCTTGATGTCAGGCAAGGGACGCCTTCCCCCTTCACTTGGGGTCAGGACTTCCTATATGCCTTCCCAGCCATTCCCCTCATCCCCAAAACCCTATTCAAGCTTCAGAGAGCAGATGTTACATGATCCTCATAGCTCCACGTTGGCCACGGCAACGTGGTACCCTCTGCTCCTACATCTCACTCAAACTCCACCTCTGGAATTGGGATCTGCTCCAGATCTTCTCTCCCAAGAGGACGGGATGCTCTGGCATCTGAATCCCCAGTCTCTGCATCTCAGGGCCTGGTTGCTGAAAGCCTAGAACTTCAGGATCTTAACCTTTCCCAACAGGTAAAGGATATCCTTTATGCTTCTAGGAAACCCTCCACAAGATGCTCGTATGCCTTTAAGTGGATAAGGTTTACCATATGGTGCTTGCAGAAGGGTCTTAACCCTCTTGTGATACCTCTGGAATCGATACTGGATTATCGCCTTCATTTGTCGAATGCGGGTCTCAAGACAAATTCAGTAAGAGCCCATCTTAGTGCTATTGCAGCTTCTTACAAGCCTCTAAGTGGACAGTCTATTTCCTCTCATCTCATAGCGAGATTTATGAGAGGCCTTCTTTTAACAAAGCCTCCCTTTAAGCCACCACCAGTGGCATGGGACTTAAATCTGGTGCTCGGGCAGCTCATGAAACCACCCTTTGAACCATTAGCCACTACATCTTTGAAATCCCTTTCCTGGAAAGTCATCTTCCTCATTGCAATCACATCAGCACGTCGTATCAGTGAACTGCAAGCGTTAGTGGCTGATCCTGCTTATACAAGGTTCCACCATGATAAGGTAGCTCTTAGGACTCATCCACACTTTATGCCAAAAGTGGTTTCGCCTTTCCATTTAAACCAAGCGGTTTACCTTCCTGTATTCTTTCCAAGGCCTCATGCCTCCAGTGCAGAAAGGAACCTTCATACCTTGGACTGTAAAAGAGCTTTGGCCTTTTACTTGCAAAGGACACAGCAACATAGAAAATCTTCTCAACTCTGTTGCTTTTGATCCTAGTCATTTGGGACTTACAGTTTCCAAAAGAACTCTATATAACTGGATTGCTCAGTGCATATCCTTTGCCTATGAGAGTAAGAACCTTCCTCTTGAAGGCCATGTCACAGCTCACAATGTGAGAGCCATGGCAGCCTCAATGGCTCATCTTCAATGTGTGTCTGTCGACGACATCTGTCAAGCAGCTACTTGGGCTTCGGTACATACCTTCACAGCCCACTACTGCTTAGACAAAGACTCCTGCCGGGATGCCTTGTTTGGCCAGGCTGTTCAACACCTTTTTCAGACTTAATCTTTAACTCCTACCCATTGTCCCTGGAAGGATGCCAGAGATCCATGGGGGGAAGTATGGCCCTTTCACAAGGGCTAACAACTTCCTGGGGCTGTTTCCCTGGCATCTGCAGCTAGGGAGTCCCCCATATGTGAAGACTACATTCCTGCTTGTTCCTGGAGACAGCGTAGTTACTCACCTGTAACAGGTGATCTCCAGGAACAGCAGGAATTTAGTCTTCACAACCTGCCCACCTCCCCTCGGAGTTGTGTATCTCTCTCTCTCTCTCTTTTATCTCAGCTATAAACTCAACTGGAGAGGGACAGTTGGAAAGGCGGGAAGGCAGCACGCAGGTGTCGTGGGATGCTCCCAAAAGCTTTCCTATTGGACGCTGGGGAGCGTTCCTGCACAGACTCCGTCGGTACCGACGATACCCATATGTGAAGACTAAATTCCTGCTGTTACAGGTGAGTAACTACGCTTTCCGGCAGATTCCTTCTGTCTATACCCTTCTCTTCTGTTACCAACTCCAGACTTTGATCTTTCCACCTTGCTGCTCTTTATGCCTGGAACAAACTATCCGAGTTGGTATGTCAGGCTTCATTTCTGGCCCTTTTCAAATCAAGGCTAAAAATCTATCTCTTCGAGGCTGTTTTCGGATCCTGATCCTCTTAGTCTTCTGTTCACCTTACCACTCTTTTTTCCTTATCATTCCCCTAGACCAGTGGTTCCCACGCCTGTCCTGGAAGAACCCTAGCCAACTGGGCTTTTGGGAGGTCCATAGTGAATATTTGAGAGATTGCCATGCACTACCTCCATTGCATGAAGATTTTTCTCATGTGTGTTGTCAGACGGCTGCCTGGGTGAGAATGTTCACAGTCTTGGCAAGTGCATATATCAATATGATTTGCAAGGGATTGTGGGAAATGCAGTCCATTCACACCAGACACAGCTGCTCACAATAATTAGTTGTGCTTGAGTGTAAAGCCAATAAGATATTTATTTATGGGGTTATTTCTCCCAACACAGATATGCTTGGTAGCACATAAAACAGGATACTTGCTTTCAGTGTTAAACTTAGAAAAACAAAATCAGGAAAACAACAGATGAACTTGTCAGGCAATCAAATGAAAAGAATAAAGACCTGGTTGGTAACAAACTGGTCTTTTCTGTAGGCTTTAGCTAATATTTTCTTAGCAGTGTTTCAAACAACAAGCAAAACCCACAAAGAAGGGAAAAAACTGTTCTTTTCAGGTTAACTTCTTATATCTTCACACATAGACTCAGAAGTGATTCCCTCAGAGCTCACAAGCAATTAGGTAAGGCTCAATTGCTAGCAGTTACCCAGCTGAAACCCCTTAGCTGGCTTGCTTTCTACTGCGTGGCTCAAATCCTACTTCAGGAGCTTTTCTGAGTAGATTAAAGAACAAGTTTGTATTTCTTTGTGATGGTTGTTGTACTTTGTAACAGAAAATTACCAAAGGAGTTTAGACAGAGAGCAATCCATATATTCACAGCCTGTATCTAAGACCGCTCCCCCTTCTTCAACAATCATGGGTTCAATATCATGGATTGGCACAGAGGAATTTCTCAATGTAGCACTCTCAGGAGAATACTTGTTTCCCTGCTGTCTTTCAGGGTTATAGCTAGGGCATAGATCAGTGTTCATACCTGAGCTTCCATTGCTGTTAGAGTTCCTCTCTAAATAGCCTGGCCAGTATGTAGTCCAGTTCTTATGCCAGCCTTCCAATCCAGATCCCTGGACACTGGATCTCTCTTCACATACCTTCTGGCACGGGTCCTAGGGTCCCTTCCAAGTGCAGCCGTCTCCCTCACAGGTACCGTCTGGAGATGCCTAGCTCTGCAGCACCACTCCTCTGGTTTTCCCCAGTCCAGTGGTGTACGCTGGCCTTTTGAATGTCTCCCAGTATACGTACTGCTCTGGACTCCTTTAGACCTCCCAAATGCTTTTCTCTTCTTTCTTCCAAAGGGTTTCTTGCCCTCTCTGTCCTTCCGCACTGGCTTCTGCTTCTGATGATCCTCCAGATGAAACTGAGGATAATTCTGAGGATAATTCTTTGTAGAATAAACTCTACCTTTATTCTGCTTTGATGAGTGCTCCACCCTAGCACAGTGCAGCTGTGCTGAATCAGGCCCTGCCCTTTGAGATGAGTGCTTGGGGATTACCTCATAGCCCTCCTGATTGAACACACGTTTCCCCACTTCAGCTTCTCTAATGGCTGTTAGAAACCTGGTGCATTCTGGGACTGGTAGTCCTTTATGGAAAAATTCTGTTATTTCTACCAGAACTGACAGGTTGCTTGTTCAGAGTCACTTCACCTTTACTATAGCTCCTTCCTGAGCTATGATAAGCTTCCTTATCACAGTGTTCATTGAAGGTGTCCTGAGGGGTTGAATGGCTGGAGGGTCCCCCTGGATGAGTTTGGGAACCCCTGCTCTAGACATATTCTTTTCCTCAGTTGTGTTATCTGTTTTGACTTTGAGCCGGGACTCTTACATGTGTCTGTACAGTGCTATGTATGCCTTGTATTTCTATAAAATGATTAGTAGTAGTAGTAGTAGCAGTAGCAAAAGAAGTGAAGGGAAAGCTGGTGATTTATTTGAGGTCCATAGTATAACCATAGGAAGGAAATTATTTAGACTAGATGGGTTTTATGACCTTCCTCTATGATTTTCTAATCTTTTAATTCTCTCTTTTTCTCTTGTAGCTCCAGGAATTTGAAGCTGCCATCAAACAAAGAGATGGTATTATCACACAGCTCACTGCTAACCTCCAGCAAGCTCGGAAAGAAAAGGACGAAATTATGAGAGAGTTTTTGGAATTGACAGAACAAAGCCAAAAACTGAAGATTCAGTTTCAGCATGTAAGTTTAATTTGTGCAAGTCTGATACACTTGATAGGAGAATCATTTAGGCTAATGGAGTGTTTATTGTTCAGGGAAAATCATTCTTCTAACTGTAGTTTTAAGTGATTATCAGAAAGACCTAATGAGTCTTAAAGAAAGCTAATTCATAATTAGGTATTAGCATAAAAAATGACAGGGAAAGCATGTATGTACAAAGAGTATCTTTCTCACAATCACCACCTCCATTCTCCCTCTCTTCCCCCCTATACTAAGGATACATCATACCTTTGCTGAGGAAAGAATGGCCACATGCTTTTCATAGGGGATAAAGGTACATGTACTATTATACTGCACACATGTTTTTCTTCATGGACAAACAGGAAATTCAGTCCTACTTGGAGATGACATCAACACTGAAACTTGGATGGCACCCTAACTGCAGCTAGATAGCTTTTGGCTCTTCTGAGCTTCTGCAAGGTGCTGCACATGCTCATGGGATTTGTGAATCTTCCTCAGTTTTTTTAATTCTATGGAGTGAGTTGGATGGGTGTCATAGTGTGCTTCTTAATTGGACAGAGACGTCTTCTGAAATGCTTTTGTCTCTAAAAAGTACACTTTTGTACTCCGCTGTGCTTTTTTTTTTTTTTCCCAAACGGGGCTGCTTTATTTTTGTTGCAAAAGTGCTTTTCAGTTCAGCTGATGTCTTCTCCACCATGGCATAGAAAAAGGCCACAGGATCAAAATGATGCCTTGAATGTAATAGGAAAATGCTTATTACAAACGATGATAAATAATGCCTCTATTCCCTAGAAATTGACCATGATATTATAGTGTGTAATTTGGAGTTTTATAATCTAGGAGAACAAATACTTCAACTCTAGGACATCTAGATTATCCTGGTGTCCAATTTTGAATCTTTATTTAAGCATCACAGGTGCTATGCTGTCAAACTCTGTTTAAGTTCTAGAGACTTGAAGCCATTATACCAAGTAACAGGACTGGATTAACACTATATTGAGCCCCAGGCACATATAAATTTGTGGGCCCCTGTCATGGGACCCATTTACTTTTGTCATCCCCCCCCCCTCTTCTGAGTTGCCTTTACTCTTTTGGCCTTCCCACACATTTTATCTTTCCAGAAATAGGGTGAGGAAATCCAGAAATATTAAGTGATACATTTTTTGGGGGGGGGGGGCAGGGGGACTTTTTGGCTAGTCATTATTCTTAATTTACATCCTCAAGAGGTGTGGTATTTGTAGTCCCTGATTCTAACTTTTGAAATAAGTAATACACCAGGATTGGTATTAGAAATCCAGAACTGTCTTGAAATCTCCCTCTTGGGGCAGGATAACTTGTTAGCTTTGGAAAATTGCATGGCCTAGCTAGTAGTTTGTGAGTGAAGATGGGGACAAGGCAAGAACATGCTTTGAGTTGCTAGGCCTATTGGTTAGAGTTGTAGGGAAGTTGGGCAAATTATTTTCACCCTCCACTGCTTCTGGTACAAACCAGAGATGCCAAGGGGTGGACCAGTTGAAAGAGTAAGATTTACAGGTGATGTCTGAAGTATAAATCTGGAAAGAGTTAAGTGTCAAAAAGGCTTCTTAAGTGGAAGAAGTAACAGAAAATGACATTTAGCTTTCTTTGAGCTTCTGAAAGGATAAAGAAATTTGCCAAGGTAACATAAATAATTATCTGGGTAAAATTATGTAAACTGAAACCTTCCTTCCACTTAGTATGCACATGGGTGCATTTGTATCAGTGAATTTCTCAAGTTCAGTTTTTTTGCTTTTTAAAATTTTATATTTCTAATTTCCAAAATAACATCAAGCAATCAATATATACTTGAAAAGAAATGGAATAGCAAAACAGAATACATAAAAATACATAAAGATCTGCAAATTTCACCCAAGAGAAACAACAACACTGTGCTAAGCCCTATAAGCCCACAATTCGAACCCAGTGGAATTCCAGCAAGAAGGCAGATGCTACCATAAATCATCATAAAAAATAAGGAAAGCTCTTTTCCCCCATAGGAAAAAAGCATAACAGCATGGTCCATTAACCTGCACATTGTGTTCAAAAGGAAACTATCTTAAGAGGACCCCAACGTGATGATGATAATTGAAGTAAGAGACAACTTAGCATCTAGAAACAAACGTAATTGTTTAGGGTCATAAAAAATATACCTAACAAAAGATGATTTAATAAGGTATTTACATGGAAACCTAGGCAAATAGGAAAAGACCAGGGAGAGAACCTCAGAATGCATAGAAAGGAAAAGATGCCTTTTAACCTGAGTAGCATAGGAAACGTCTGAGGAAAACCCAAATCTTAGACTGTAATGTATTCAGCATAGTTTTTCTAAAACAGTCACCACTACTTCAGTGAAAGAACAAGACCTCCTACCACACTGAGAGAATGAAAATTTTAGCAATTTTGGGGCTAGAAAAGCATAAAGCTGTTGATGGAACTCTGCCAAGAGGCCATCACTTCCTGGAGCTTTACCAAGTCTGACTTTTAATGGCTGCTATAATTTCCTCTAATTCTAGGGGATGGCCTAACTGATGTGCCTGCTCCCCATTAAGCGTCAACTGAGTCAGTGGATTCAGGAACGCCTGGGCATCCTCTTCTGTAGAGTGGCATCCTCTGCTATACAAAATGCAATGTGTGCCGTTGAGTTAGAGCTGACTCCTGGCAACCCCCACAGCTCCTGGGTTTTCTTGCCAATATGACCGAAAGTAGATTGTCAGACCTTTCTTCCAAGGCAATGGAGGGTTAAGAGACTTGCCTAAGATCACAAGGAGTGCTAGTGGGAATCGAATTCTGGTCTCATGGTTATCAAGCCAGTGCCCTAACCACTAGGCGGCTACTCCACACCTTCAGCTATATAATGTAGCATAAAAATGTTTGTTTATGTTTATTTTATTTGATATACCGCCCTTCTGGAGAAGCAGAGCGGTTTACAATATACAAAAAACGGAAAACTTTAAGGTAGGCACCAGGCCAGGAAGGAAGAAAAGGAAGTTACAGTTGCTGACAGGAAAACAGGAGAGAGAAAGGGCACAGGACAATATACAGTAGTCGAGGTCACACAAAGGGGGAAGGGAGGTCGAAGGCTAGGGAAAAGAGGTGAGTCTTCAGGTCGCGCTTGAAGGTAGGGTGGTGAGGCTCGAGTCGGAGGGAGGCAGGGAGTGAGTTCCAAAGGGCAGGGCATGCAAAGAAAAAGGCTGAGGAGCGAGTGGAGTGGAGATGCGCAAGGGAGGGGGGGGGGGGGGGAAGAATGAGGCGGTTAAGATGAAAGGAGCGAGGAGTGTGTCTGGGAGTGTGGAATGTGATGAGGTCTGCCAAGTATTGTGGGGTGCTGGTGTGAAGTGCCTTGTGAACAAGGGTGAGAAGCTTAAAACGGGTGCGAAAGGGAATGGGTAGCCAGTGAAGATGCACAAGCAGAGGTGATATTGTGGTCCCTTTGGGAGGAGTGAGTGACGATGCGGGCAGCGGTGTTTTGGATCTTCTGAAGTCTAGTGAGTTGGGATTTAGGGAGACCAGTGAACACAGAGTTAGAGAAATCTACTCGTGACATGACTAGTGACAGTAACAGTGTGGTGAGAGCAGATGAAGTCAGGAAGGGGCGAATCGTGCGGATTTGGCGGAGAAAGAAGAAAGAGGTCTTAGTCATGTGAGAGACATGAGCTTGAAAAGAGGTCAGAATCGAAGAGCACACCTAAGTAGCGGAAAGTAGAGACTAGAGGTATCGGTGAGTCTGAGAAGGATGGAGCTAGTGAGGGAGATGGGCTGCCATGGGAGAACCAGATTGCGATGGTTTTGGTGAGGTTGAGGTAGAGAATTCTGGGTCAACCAGTTTGCAACGGTAGAAAGACAAGAGTTAAGTGCGGAGAAGTCTGGGTGAGAGGGGGAGGTATGATGGAGGACTATGTCGTCTGCATAGTAAAAAGCGGAGATGCCAGATTGTTGTATTAATAGTGCGAGGGGAGCCAGGAAGAGGTTAAAGAGGAGAGGGGCAAGTACAGAACCCTGGGTGACCCCACAGGGTAAGGGGAATGGGTCAGAGGGGGGGGGAAGAGGGAGAGGAGGAGAGAACTGCACAAGACCGAGAGGAGAGAAAGGAGTGGAACCAATGGTGAACAGTGCTATGGAGGCCTGCTTTCCCGTAGGCGAGAAGGGAGTGATCTACAAGGTCGAAGGCAGCGGACAGGTCAAGGGCAACCGCCACCGAAATATCACCGCGGTCGTGAGCAACATGTAGGGCATTAGTGAAGGCAAGTAGGACGGTTTCAACACTGTGGCCCTGACGGAACCCTGACTGACGGGGGTGGAGGAAATTAATGGAATCAAGGTGGTGAGAAAGCTGTGCAAAAACGACTTTCTCGAGGAGTTTAGAAAGAAAGGGGAGATTGGAGACTGGGCGGTAGTGAGCTGGAACTAGAGGATCAAGTGAAGACTTAAGGATGGGGCGGATTAGGGCGTGTTTCCAGGAGTGGGGGAAGGTCCCAGTAGAGAGGCTTGTGTTAAACATAGTGAGGACAGAAGGAAGACGTGCCAAAGAGGGTGTGAGGAACCAGGAGGAGGGAATGGGATCAAGGGCGCAGGATGTCTTATTGGATGAGGAAATGAGCTGGTGAAGTTTGGCCATGGTGGTTGGAGAGAAAGAAGTCCATGTGTGTGAAAGGGGAGAGGAGGGAGGGGGGCAAAGGAACGGGGGGGAGGAGAATGGATGGGAAGGGGGCAGGAGGGAAGAGAGGCTCTTAGGGAGGAAATCTTGTTGCTGAAGTAAGAGGCTAGAAGTGAAGGAGGGGGAGAGGGCTGAGCTAATGCAGTAGAAGGGTTGGAATGGAGAGAGGTGAGGGAGTTAAGAGGTATAGTAAAGGTGACGAGTCTGGTTAGGAGCATTAGCGCTTTCTGGATATCTTTAGTGGTAGACAGTAATGTACCACTGATGGTGCAAATCCTATTGGCTCTTCTCTTAGCTTTCAAATGGTTACCCAAAAGGCGACCAACTCTATTTCTCCCAGCATAACAACAAACATTATATACAAATATCTCCTGATGAGCCTGTTTGGACATCAGAACATTATATTGGTACTTAAACTTTTATAGTTATAGAAACACACTTATTTTTCCACAGTGGATTTGTTGGGATTCCACCCTGCTAATCTCTGATAAGAACATAAGATATGCCATACTGGGTCAGACCAAGGTCCATCAAGCCCAGTATTCTGTTTCCAACAGTGGCCAATCTAGGTCATACGTACCTAGCAGTTTCCCCAAGGGACACAGGTTCCACAATGCTTGTATTGGTTCAAGCATTGATATCCTGGGTCCCTTCTTAATAATGGTTTATGGACCTTTCCTCCAGGAACTTGTCCAAACCTTTTTTAAACCCAGCTACACTAACAGCCTTTACTACATCCTCCGGTAACAAATTCCAGAGTTTGATTACACGTTGAGTGAAAAAATATTTTCTTTTATTAGTCTTAAATAGTTACCCTGTAGCTTCATTGCATGTCCCCTAGTCTTTCTATATTCTGATAAGGTAAACAATTGATCTACATTTACCCGTTCCACTCCGTTCATTAATTTATAGACTTCTATCATATCTCCCCTCAGCCGTCTCTTTTCCAGGTTAAAGAGCCCTAACCTTTTTAGCCTTTCTTCATAGGAGTATCCTTCCATCCCCTTTACCAGTTTGGTGGCTCTTCTCTGAACCTTTTCTAAAATCGCTATATCCTTTTTAAGATACGGCGACCAGAATTGCACACAATATTCAAGGTGCGGTCTCACCATGGAACGATATAGAGGCATTATAATATCTTTTGTTTTATTTTCCATTCCTTTCTTTATCATACCTAGCATTCTATTTGCTCTCTTGGCCGCCGCTGCACACTGGGCCGAGGGTTTTAACATGGTATCCACAATGATGCTTAAATCTTTTTCCTGGGTGGTGGTTCCTAATGTGGAACCTTGCATCGTGTAACCATAGTTTGGGTTGTTCTTCCCTAGGTGCATAACCTTGCACTTGTCCACATTAAATTTCATCTGCCATTTTGATGCCCAGTCTTCCATTTTATCAAGATCCTCTTGCAATTTTCCACAATCCTCTTGGGTTTTAACAACTTTAAATAGTTTTGTGTCATCTGCAAATTTGATAACCTCACTCGTTATTCCACTTTCCAGGTCATTTATGAATATGTCAAAATAATAATCTGATAATAATCTGTTAATAATAATCTGATAATAATCTGTTAATCTCCAGTTTCGTTTGTTTAGAGTTCCTTGCTATATGACTAATAATAACTCTCAAATACATTTTCAAAGAATCCCATGCAACTGAAAACTATTGCTCATCAATTGACAAGAATGAGATCCAAAATTTAGAATCCTTTGTTAAAGCAGCATCTATATCTCCACGTTCTAGTTGTCTCCTGTGGAAGACCTAGCTCCACAGAAAGTGCAATAGCGGCATGATCAGAGAAAGAAGAAATAGTCAAATCCTTCAAAGCTCTAGTACAAAGAACCAGACACCGAGAAAAAGTCAATTCTGCAATAAACATTATAGGGGTCATTGTGAAAGGCGAATAGGTCAGCTAAACACACAGGATAGACATCCACTCCCCTAAGACGTGCAGCACCATATTCTGTAGCTCCGCAGCCCTGCATGCACACAGTGTGAGTACAGGGATGGTGGGTGGTGAGGGGTGGATCCAGGGGTGTAGTTAGCCGGCAAGATGCAGAACAGATATTCAGGAAAGGCCTCTGACCGTCCCCCGACATCCCTGTCAACCGTACAGTGTATTCATGCCAGACTATGGAATAAGGGCAGGACTTAGAGCAGTATCAGCTGTGCTGTGCTGTGGGTGCCATATGCTGAATGGGATGTGTCAGGACGGTAGTGCGGAGGGATGCATCCTGCCATGGAGAGCGCATGATGCAGGTTGGCACTACGGATTCCAGAGGGGAGGGTCATGCTACCAAGTGGGAACTGGAAACGTAGGACCTCCTCCACGGGTACATCACGCAGTGGCCAGGACACCATACTGGCAATGCTGTCATCGGCTGATCTGACCATCTGCCTCTGAGCTGCATGTACTGTGATTAGAGGCAGGACTGCATGACAGTAGGGAACCTGTGCTACATCTATTTTCTCTGCATGGGCTGCGCACAGGGATGTATATCACTCTGATTCCGAAACAATGGATGCATCTGTACCCGCAATTTCAGAATCAGGGAGATATCTACCCTGTTTCCATTTTTACAAAAGAACAGATACCAAGACTGGCAGTGATTTCAGGTTTTGAACCCCTTTTTATTGTCCCCCTACGCGTTTCGGCCACCTGGCCTTCTTCAGGGGGATATACTGAGGGAGCAAGCCTTTTCTGTAAAAAGCCTTCAATCAAATAAAAGGCATTTGTCACTTTTTTGTGAAAAGCCTTCAATCAAATAAAAGGCATTTGTCACGAGTTCCGTAGCAATGTATGCACAGCAGCCAGGTGGCCGCAACGCGTAGGGGACAATAACAAAGGATTTCAAAACCTGAAATCACTGCCAGTCTTGGTATCTGTTCTTTTGTCAAAATGGAAACGGGGAAGATATCTCCCTGATTCTTTTGTTTCTTTGTATCCTACAGATACTTTTGGTTGCTTTTTCCAGTCCTGTTTCCATTTGTACAGGGCCGCAAGCCTGATGTGGCTGCTACTTTTTATTCTGTGCCACATAGAGCCCAATGCAGTATTACCTGGACTGGAATAGCAAACCTTTTATTGGTTTATAAACTATCATTAAAATAATCTATAGTACATGAAGTTTGAAGAGTAGCTAACGTAATGCCAATTTTCAAAAAGGGCTGCAGGGATGATCCAGTGAGCCATACATCAGTGCCAGGCAAAATAGTACAAAACATAGGGCTCGATTTTCGAAGGCATTTATATATTTAACAGCTCATGTTAACCATGTAAATGCCTTAATCAAGGATTTTCAAAGGCACCTACATGGCTAGTGCCTTTGAAAATCCCTGATTTAAGTTCCCTACGCACCCTGATGCTATCTAGTTAGCATCAGAGCGTGTTGGGGGCATTCCGGAGCGGAGGTATGGAATGGCGCTTACCAGGTAGCAGCAATTTTGAATGCTGCTTGGTTAGTGCTCTGCACCTTAAAGATAGCTGCTGCCTGGTTAGGCTCGACGGCTTTCTGGCTGTGCGGCGAACCCTGTATTTTCACATCCGTCACCGTGGAAGTGAAAATTTGGGGTTAAGGGGTCGGCGGGCACGGTTACGCAGCTAGGGCACTTAGCCCTGCCGAACTGAAAATCAGGCCCATAAAGAAGAAAATTACCGAACATATAAGTTAGTCATGGCTTAATGGGGAAAAGCCATCATGGATCTAACCAAGGAAAGTCTTGTCTCACTAATCTACCATACTTACAAGGTTCTGCCAGGAAATTTGGGAGACAACATCATAGCCAACTAATTGGAAAAGATCTGTTTATACCAATACTAAAGAAAGGTGATCCAACTGACTGAAATTATCGCACAATTGCTCTGATCCCACATGCCAGCAAGATTCTACTGAAGGTTATTCAGCAGAGACTACAGCCATACCTGGAACGAGAACTGCCTGAAGTGCAAGCAGGGTTCAGGAAAGGGCAAGGAATGAGAGACATCATAGAAACATAGCAATATGACGACAGAAAAACACCACACGGCCTATCTAGTCTGTCCTTCCATATCAACAACTACAATAGTCCCCTTTTTTCCTTTAGAGATCCTCTGTTTGTCCCATGCTTTTTTGAATTCAGATACTGTCCTCATCTCTACCACCTCCACTGGGAGACTATTCCACGGATCCACCACGCCTTCCATAAAGAAAATATTTCCGCATATCACTCCTGAATCTATCCCCCTTCACCCTCATCCCATGTCCCCTCATAGCAGAACTTGCTTCCAATTCATACTGCTAGACCAGTCCAGACAAACGGGGTTGTGTTCCCCTGCCAACAGATCCCGGAGACAGAGAACTCTAATAGGCTGATCCCTGGTGATGCTGCTGAGATGATGAGACTGTACCCCAAGGGGTCTCCCTCAGTATTTCTCTGTCTCCAGCAGACCTGGTAGCTTTTTTGTTTTGCTCCTTTGGAGAAAGGATTAATTTCCCTATTTCAGGACGAAGCTCGGGGGTTCCTCTACTTTGAGAGTGATCCCCTCTCTTGGCAGGGTGTTTCAGCTGAGCTCCTGTATAGAAACAGTGACGCTTGCTGACTGAAGGCATTCCCAGCAGCTAGCCATGAGGGCAGCCTTGGCTGGAAGAAGGGCTCACTAACACTCAAGGGTTACCTCTGCGTTAGTGCTCGCTTGGCATCAGATGTGGTTTTCCTGATCCTGCCCTTGGAATCCCTGCACTGGCCGGCATCTGTGAGTACAGCTTTCCTTTGTTTAATGCATGCTGAAGCTCCTGAGGGGTCCAAATCCGCTGAATTTTCACGTCCTCAGAATTGTCCCATTTTGGCACAGGGGTCAATCCTGGCCTGGGGGGCTGGTTTTTGCCTTTTCTTCAAAGATTCGCTGCTTTTTTTGACCTTTTATTATTTGTCCGGCGGCCATTTTGAATTTCCACGGAGCTCCGATTTTTGGCGGGAAGCTCAGCTCTGCCCTGCTGTATGTGCCTCTGTTCCTTCTCCTCTCTTAAGGGGGTTTTACTAGGATTGTACTATAGAAAGAGGAGTGCTCCGGAGAATAAGATTTAAAATCGTTCTTTTTCACACACAGTGCCTTCTTCTGGGCTTAGATGCATTGTGTGTAACAGGAAGCAGAAGGAGCTGCAAAATCAGCAATGCGCATCCTGTTTGGCGCACCCCGGGGAGTCTTCAGTGTTGCTGGCCACTCAGGAAGCTACGGCTCCTGACTTACCTGCAGTAGAGGGTCCGTTACCTCCTTTTTCGGTGGTGGCTTTGCAGAGAGCCCCTACGGGGGTCTCTCCGGCTGCCCTGAGTTCCTTGGTGCCTGGCTCTCCTTCCGAGGACCAACTTCTCCATCTTTTCTGCCAGGCATGGGCTTTGTGGCGTGCTGAATCCTCGGCTGCCTCGGTGGGACTTCAGCCAAAGACACCTGAGCACCTGGGTGCTCCAGCTGGCCGTAAGCGTTCTAAGGGTGCTGTAGCTCGCAAGGGTACGTCTAAGGCATTACACTTGCTTGTGCAGGATGATTGTGACCCTGACGAGGAGGTGTCTTCCACGGGATAGTCCGAGGACCTCTCTGAGCACGAGGATGGGGAGTATTCTGCATCGGATTCTTCTATTCCGGGGCCGGAGGAGTCACAGGATATCCGGCTGTTCCGCAAAGAAGAATTGTCCGCCCTCATCGGTCAAGTGACGGAAGCTCTCCGTCTTTCGGCGCTGGCGGAGCCTCCTGCCTCTCGGGTTCAATCTCAGGCGGATCCCATCTTGCTGGGCATTCGCAAGCCCTCTAAGGCTTTTCCTTTCCCTACAGAATTGCAGCAAATGGTGTCTCGGGAATGGGACTCTCGGAACACGCCTTTGTGAAACGCTCGTCGCCTAGGGCAGTTATATGTTTGGCCGCCAGAGCTTCTGGAGCAGTGACTCGTGTACCCTAAGGTGAGATGGATAAAGAGTGCAAAAAGGCATGCATCTAATTCTCCAGAACGTGAGTGTAGGACTCTTGACGCCTTTGGACGTCGATTCTTCCAGGCTTCCATGCTTTCTGCTAGGATCAGTTCCTATATCTTGTATATGGGAATGTTCCTTAAGGAGGTCACAGGAGACTTAGAGCTTATGAGCCCTCTCCTTCCTGATGATAAAAGGCAAGATTATTTTGCTCTTGTTAAACATGCTCAGGATGTTTCCAAGTTTGTGAATCGTGCAGCCTTTGACTGCTTTGAATGCATAAGAATGTAACAGCGACACTAGTAAGCTGCCATTGTTCAGATGTAAATAGTTCATGTTATGAATCCCAGTTAATATGTCCTGTTTGATGTAAGCACAAGGCACTTCTCCGCCTTGTGTAAAATTGTTGACTGTAAACCGCACTGATGTCAAATAGCGCGGTATAGAAAAGCTAGAAATAAATAAATAAGCAGAACCTCTGCTGTTGCCATAGGTGCACGTAGAATTGCCTGGCTCCAGGCATTTGACTTGGAAATCTGGGTACAGGACAAACTGGGGAATATTCCTTGCACAGGAGAGAATCTTTTTGGCAAGAATTGTCAGGAAAAAGCTAATGAGATAGATGCTGACAATATCACTTTGGATAGATTGTCTAAATCTACAGCTGATCCTGCGAGGAAAAGATCCTCTAAGAAACCATTCTTCAGCAAGAAGAAGTTTTATCCCTCCTATACCCAGCAGGGACATCGTTTAGGTCAGTCTGCCCAAAAGGGACAGCACCAACAACCTAGGCAACAAAGGAAACCAAAAGCAGCTAAGCCTCAACCGGCTCAGCAGACTCAGCCTCCACAGGGGCTTTGACTCCTGTCTAGAGAACTTTTCCTTCCTGGCCCTGAACCGCCCAGAACCCTCCACCATCCCAGGAAGGTTATGTCATTTTGCCCCCAGATGGGGTCAGATAACAGCAGAAAATTGGACTCTATTGTAAGAGAGGGGTACAAGCTTCATTTCCTCAGCATGCCCCCTCCTACAATAGTAAGACAGTTCAATTCTCAGACCTCTCTCAACGACCGGTTAGGTCAAGAAGTCACTATGCTCCTTGCTCAAGGGGCAATAATAGGGGTACAGAATTTTACTCACCCTATTTCCTTATTCCAAAGAAAGCAGGAGGACACAGACCCATTCTAGACCTCAGAGAATTGAACAAATTCCTGTTCAGAGAGAAGTTCAAAATGATTTCTCTAGGAACTCTGCTGCCATACCTTCAGAGTCGGGATTGGCTTTGTTCTCTAGATCTCAAGGATGCGTACACTCATGTTCTCATCCAACCAACTCACCGAAAGTTCCTTCGATTCTTGTTTCAAGGGAAGCACTACCAATACAGGGTTTTTCTTTTTGGCCTAGCCTCTGCACCAAGGGTGTTCACAAATTGCATGGCTGTGGTAATAGCATTCCTCCACACCCAGGAATATTCGTCTTCCCTTACTTAGATGACTGGCTCATTCGAGCCTCTTCAGAGCCAGAGGCCAGGGTTGCTCTGTCTCGCAGAATGAGCATCCTTCAGTATTTTGGACTTGTCATAAACTTCCCAAAGTCCAACCCTGTTCCCACTCAATCCCTGGAGTTTATAGGAGCTCTTCTGGATATCAGACAGACAAGGGCCTACCTTCCACAGCCCCGCTGCCTTCGCATTGTGCAGGGTACCTGGACTCCACAGGAAGTCTATCTTCATACCAACCTCCTGGAGTTCATAACAATCTTCCTTGCTCTTCGAGTATTTCACACCCAGCTCGGCTACAAGACAGTGCTAGTTCAAATGGACAATCAGGTAGACATGTTCTATGTGAACAAGCAGGGCGGAACAGGCTCTCTGTCGCTCTGCAATGAAGCATCAGATTCATCTCCTTGCGGTGTATCTTCCAGGCGTTCAAAACTCTTGGGCAGACAGTCTCAGTTGAGTTCTGCTTCTACACGAATGATCTCTCCATACAGACCAGTTGGCCAAACGTTTTCAAATTTGGGGAACCCCGGACGTAGACCTCTTTGCAAGTCCACTGAATGCCATTCTTCCCCGGTTCTGTTCCAGAATTCCGGCTCAGGGTTGTCAGGCCAGGGATGCTTTCCTCCTCCATTGGGGTCAGGACTTCCTGTATGCCTTTCCACCCATTCCCCTAATTCCCAAAACCCTGTTCAAGCTTCAGAGAGACAGAGGTCATATGATCCTCATAGCTCCATGTTGGCCACGGCAAATATGGTACCCTCTGCTCCTACATCTCTCTCAAGCTCCACCTCTAGAGTTAGGATCTGCTCCAGATCTCCTTTCTCAAGAGGACGAGATGCTGTGGCATCCCAATCCCCAGTCTCTGCATCTCAGGGCCTGGTTGCTGAAAGCCTAGAACTTCACGGTCTTAACCTTTCCCAGCAGGTAAAGGATATCCTTCATGCTTCCAGGAAACCTTCCACAAGACGCTCTTATTAAGTGGAAAAGGTTTACCATATGGTGCTCGCAGAAGGATCTTAACCCTCTTGCGATACCTCTGGAATCATTACTGGAGTACCTCCTTCATTTATCAAATTGCAGGGCTTAAGACTAATTCAGTGAGCGTCCATTTGAGTGCTATTGCAGCTTTTTTCAAGCCTCTAAATGGACAACCTATTTCTTCTCATCCTCTCATAATGAGATTTGAGAGGCCTTCTTTTAACGAAGCCTCCCTTTAAGCCACCACTGGTGGCATGGGACTTGAATCTGGTACTTGGGCAGCTCATGAAACCACCCTTTGAACCATTAGCCACTACTTCTTTGAAATTCCTTTCCTGGAAAGTTTTATCTTTTTCATTGCAATCACATCAGCACGTCGCATCAGTGAATTGCAAGCCTTGGTGGCTAATCCTCCTTATACAAGGTTCCATCATGATAAGGTAGTCCTTAGGACCCATCCACACTTTATGCCAAAGGTGGTTTTGCCTTTTCATTTGAACCAAGCGGTTTACCTTCCTGTATTCTTTCCAAGGCCTCATGCCTCAAATGTAGAAAGGAACCTTCATACTTTGGACTGTAAAAGAGCTTTGGCTTTTTACTTGCAAAGGTTACAGCAACATAGAAAATCCTCTCGACTCTTTGTTGCTTTTGATCGTAGTCATTTGGGGCTTCCAGTCTCCAAAAGGAAACTGTCCAACTGGATTGCACAGTGTATATATTTTGCCTATGAGAGTAAGAACCTTCCTCTTGAAGGCCATGTCACAGCTCACAATGTGAGAGCCATGGCAGCCTCAATGGCTCATCTTCACTGTCTATCGATGATGTTGAGCAGCTACTTGGGCTTTGGTTTATATCTTCACAGCCCATTATTGCTTAGACAAGGACTCCCACTGGGATGCCTTGTTTGGTCAGACTGTTCTTCAGCACCTGTTCCAGACTTAATCAACTCTTACCCACCATCCCTGGTAGGATGCCAGAGATCCATGGGGGAAAGTGGTGCCCTTTCACAAGGGCACACAACTTTCTGGGGCCATCTCCCTGGCATCTGCAGCTAGGGAGTCCCCATATGTGAAGACTACATTCCTGCTTGTTCCTGGAGATAGCATAGTTACTCACCTGTAACAGGTGATCTCTGGGAACAGCAGGAAATTAATCTTCACAACCTGCCCACCTCCCCTAGGAATTGTATCTCTCTATCTTTCTCTCTTTCCCTCTCTCTTTTGTCTCAGCTATAAACTCAACTGAAGAGGGACAGTTGGGAAAGGCGGGAAGGCAGCATGCAGGTGCTGTGGGATGCTCCTAAAAGCTTTCATATTGGACGCATATGTGAAGACTAAATTCCTGCTGTTCCCAGAGATCACCTGTTACAGGTGAGTAACTATGCTTTACTGAAATATAAATACACCATGTCTAGGGCTGTCCCTCGGTCCAACTCCCTGGTCACCCAGTCAAAGAAATCAATCAGATTTGTCTGACAAGACCTGCCTCTGATGAATCCATGCTGCCTTGGATCCTGTAATCCGCTGGACTCCTGAAACCTCACTATTTTCTCTTTCAGCAGTGTTTCCAATTTACTCACCACCGTAGTTAAACTAACCGGCCTGTAGTTTTCAACCACATCCTTACTTCCGCTTTTGTGTAAAGGCACCACATCATCGCAGATGTGAGATGGATCCTTGAAAAGACTAAAGAATAACAAAGGGATATGTATTATGTTTTGTATTGACTACGCAAGGCTTTTGACAGTGTAAACCATGAGAAACTGGGCCACATTAAGAAGCATGGGTATACCAGAACAACTGATCGTTCTCTTGCACAATCTTTACATTAATCAAGAAGCAAGAGTTTGAACAGAACAAGAAGAAACAGAATGGTTTAAAATCAGCAAAGGTGTACGATAAGCTGCATACTTTCCTCCTAGCTGTTAAATTTATATGCAGAACAAATTATCTGAGAATCAGGATTGTATGAAGACAACGGAGGTGTTAAGTGTGGTGGGAGACTCATCAACAACCTTTGCTGTGCTTATACCACCACATTACTGGCTGAAAATGAAGACAATCTGAAATATTTGCTTTTCATAATCAAGAAACAGTCTTAAAATGGGCCTGCACTTTAATATAAAGAAAACAAAGATCCTGACGACTGGAAAAATCAATAAGTTCATCGTTGATGGAGAAGAAATTGAAATAGTGGACAACTTTAACCTACTTGGCTCAACTGTCAATAAAGAAGCAACAAGCAGTCAAGAAATCTGATGACAAATTGCTCTTGGCAGAATGGCTATGATGGACCTAGACAAGATTCTGAAGAGCAGAGATGTCTCTCTCCATACAAAGATTCAACTTGTTCAAGCCATGGTCTTTTCAGTAACGTAATATGGAGGCGAAAGTTGGGCAGTGAGAAAGATAGACAGGAAGAAAATGGATGCCTTTGCATTATGGTGCTGGCGATTAATACTGTGTATACGATGGACTGCCAGAAGAACAAACTAGTCTGTACTAGAGGAGATCAAACCTAAGCTTTCTTTAATGTCTTGTCATCTGAACGTCTAACTTTCATACTTGAGATGCATCATGCGAAGAGAGAGATCATTAGAGAAAGATGACATGCTTGGCAAGGTAGAAGATCAGTGCAAAAGAGGAACACCAGCAATGAGATGCCTTGAAGGACTAGAGAAAGGGACTGTTACTTCTGGAGAGAGATCTTCAACTGTGAGTATATACTTCTGGTAATTTTCTAAAAGGAATTCTTTGTATTAAAGCTAATTAATCTGTGAACCCACTACTGTTTGTTAAATCAGTCAGGGCCTAGTAGCAGCAGTTTAAGTTTAAATTTAAAACACAGAGGAGAACTTTCTGGTTACATTTCATACCCAGCAGAGAGCTTGTAATTTACATTTAATAGTCACTCAGGGCCTAGCATCAGAAAAGTACTTTTAGTTTTAAAACACAGAGGAGAACCTTCTGGTTACATTTCATACCTAGCAGAGAGCTTGTAGTTTAAATTTCATAAGAAGTTAGAGCCTAGCAGCAGCTAAGAGCTATAATTTAAATCAAATCAGAATATAGCTTACCTCAGCAGCACAAGACAGGGTACTGTGTAGCAGCCCTCTTTTAATAAGTGTTATTTCCCTTCCTCTCTCCCCACACCCACCCACCCCTGGGATAATCGTAGCTTTATAGGTACTTACACATCTTAAAAGACAGGAGGTGCTCTCAGGTGAAGCTCATTACCCAAATCAGTCATACACTAAGGACCTGAGATTAGTTAAGCTTCAGGCGAACAAGGTATATTACATGTATTAGGTACAGTTTTATTAGTATAAATATCCATAGCAACCCTTAGTAAGTAAAGAACTTAGATCTAAACACAAACTTAAAACTAAGATGCAGACAGCAGTCCAGCAGCGGGATGGGGGCTTTCCAGTCTTTTGCATTGAGTGTCACATGTATGATTTTCTCCCAGTTGTTGAGAGGTCTTACTTGTGCACTAGGTGCAAGGAGCTCTTTGCTCTCAGGGAACGAGTCCGTTCTCTAGAGGCTAAAGTAGCAGACTTGGAAAGCAAAAGACAGACAGAGAGGTACATAGACGAGACCTACAGGGATATAGTCCTGAAGTCCCACCTCCAGTCTGGCAGCATCCCTGTTGCCACGGAGGAGAGAGGTCACGTGACAGGAGAGCATCACCCTGGTGTGGCAGGAAGTGATCCTGTAACTAGGACCTGTCCTCCAGGTGATGTAAAACCCTCTCACACCGAGGATGTTTCTCCAGGGCCATGTGCCCATGAGGGAAGGGTTCGGATAGCTGTTATAGTTGGTGATTCGATCATTAGGCATGTAGATAGCTGGGTGGCTGGTGGATGTGAGGATCGTCTGGTAACATGCCTGCCTGGTGCGAAGGTAGCGGACCTCATGCGCCACCTAGATAAGGTCTTAGATAGTGCTGGGGAGGAGTCTGCTGTCTTGGTACATGTCGGTACCAATGACATAGGAAAATGTGGTAGGGAGGTTCTGGAGGCTAAATTTAGGCTTTTAGGTAGGAAGTTGAAATCCAGAACTTCCAGGGTAGCATTCTCCAAAATGCTTCCTGTTCCACGCGCAGGACCCAAAAGGCAGGCAGAGCTCCGGAGTCTCAATGCGTGGATGAGACAATGGTGCAGAGATGAGGGTTTTGGATTTGTTAGGAACTGGGGAACATTCTGGGGAAAGGAGGGGCTCTTCCAAAGGGATGGGCTTCACCTTAACCGGGATGTTACCAGGCTGCTGGCATTAACCTTTAAAAAGGAGAGAGAGCAGCTTTTAAACTAGATATTAGGGGAAGCCGACAGTCACCCAAGAGCGGATGGTTCGGAAGAATGTATCTTTGAAGGATACTACCAAAAGCAGAGAGGTTCCACAAAAGAGTAAAGTAGCCCAAATGCCCTCAAGTATGGAGCAGACACGGCTTAAAGATCCCAAATTACCCATGTCTAACAATAGCCAAATTAATATGAATAAAATACATTCTCTAAAATGCTTGTATGCAAATGCTAGAAGTCTAAAAAATAAGATGGGAGAGTTAGAATATATAGCACTAAATGAAAGGTTAGATATGATTGGAATATCAGAGACATGGTGGAAGGAGGACAACCAGTGGGAGACTGTGATACCTGGGTACAAACTATATCGAAATGATAGAGCTGATCAAATTGGTGGAGGGGCTGCTCTCTATGTTAGATAGGGCATTGAGTCAGAAAGGATTAAAGTTTTGCAGGAAACAAAATCTGCTGTAGAATCTGTATGGATTAAAATCCCATGTAAAAGGGGGAAGGCAATGGCACTGGGGGGTGTACTATCGAGCGCCTGGCCAGAATGACCAAATGGATGATGAAATGCTCAAAGAAATCAAGGAAGCTAACAAATATTACAGCACAGTAATAATAATGGGTGATTTCAACTACCCCGGTATCGACTGGGTCAGTGTCACGTCAGGACATGCTAGGGAGATAAAGTTCCTAGATGAAATAAATGACTGCTTCTTGGAGCAGCTGGTTCATGAACCGACCAGAGGGGAAGCCATATTAGACCTAGTCCTTAGTGGAACACCAGATCTAGTACATAAGATTAGGTTGTTGGGGCCACTTGGCAATAGTGATCATAGCATGATCGCCTTTGATTTAATTAGTGGAGGAGGGATAGTAAGGAAATCCACAGTACTACCTTTTAACTTTTGAAAGGGAGACTATGATAAAATGAGGAAAACGGTTAAGAAAAAACTAAAAGGAGCAGTTGCAAAGGTTAAAGACGTACATCAGGCTTGGCTGTTGTTGAAAAATACTATCTTGGAAGCCCAGACCAGCTGTATTCCACGCTTTAAGAAAAGTGGTAGGAAGCAAAAAAACTGCCAGCATGGTTTAAAGGTGAGGTCAGAGAGGCTGTTGCCAAAAAAGCAACTTTCAGGAAATGGAAAAAAGAGCCAAACGACGAAACCTGGAAACAGCACAAGCACTGGCAAGTCAAATGCAAGGCATTGATAAAGCAGGCAAAGGGAGAATTTGAGAAGAAGCTTGCTGCGGAAGCAAAAACGTGAAGTAAAGATGTTTTCAAGTACATTCGTAGCAAAAAACCTGTGAGAGAGTCAGTTCGTCCATTTGATGATAAAGGGGTTAAAGGAGCACTAAGAGGCGACAAGGCGATAGCGGAGAGACTGAATGAATTCTTTGCTTCAGTCTTTACTGAGGAAGATGTAGGGATGTTACCCATGACTGAAATGGTATTTAAAGGTGCGGAAGAATTGAAGGAAATATCGATACATCTGGAAGATGTATTACAACTATTAGATAAACTGAAGAGTAGCAAATCACCTGGGCCGGATGGTATACATCCAAGGGTGTTGAAAGAACTGAAATATGAGATTGCAGACCTGCTATTAGTAATCTGTGAACTATCATTAAAATCATCTCTAATACCTGAAGATTGGAGGACTGCCAATGTAACACCAATTTTTAAAAGGGTTCCAGGTGTGATCCGGGAAACTACAGACCGGTGATCCTGACATCAGTACCGGGGATAAATGGTAGAAACCATCATAAAGAATAAAATTACTCAGCATGTAGATAGTCATGACCTAATGGGAGTCAGCCAACATGGCTTTAGACAAGGAAGATCTTGTCTTACTAATCTGTTATGTTTTTTTGAAGGAGTGAATAATCAGGTGGACAAAGGTGAGTCGGTTGATATTGTGTATCTGGACTTTCAGAAAGCCTTTGACAAGGTCCCTCATCAGAGACTTTTGGCAGAACTAAAGAGTCATGGGATAGGAGGCAGTGTACTATTGTGGATCGGGAACTGGTTAAAAGACAGAAAGCAGAGGGTAGGGCTAAATGGCCAATTTTCCCAATGGAGAAAGGTGAATAGTGGTGTGTACCCCAGGGATCTGTGCTGGGTCCGCTGCTTTTTGACATATTCATAAATGACCTGGAAAGTGGAATAACGAGTGAGGTTATCAAGTTTGCAGATGACGCAAAACTATTTAAAGTTGTTAAAACCCAAGAGGATTGTGGAAAATTGCAAGAGGATCTTGATAAATTGGAAGACTGGCAAAATGGCAGATGAAATTTAATGTGGACAAGTGCAAGGTTATGCACCTAGGGAAGAACAACCCAAACTATGGTTACACGATGCAAGGTTCCACATTAGGAACCACCACCCAGGAAAAAGATTTAGGCGTCATTGTGGATACCATGTTAAAACCCTCGGCCCAGTGTGCAGCAGTGGCCAAGAGAGCAAATAGAATGCTAGGTATGATAAGGAAAGGAATGGAAAATAAAACAAAAGATATTATAATGCCTCTATATCGTTCCATGGTGAGACCGCACCTTGAATATTGTGTGCAATTCTGGTCGCCGTATTTTAAAAAGGATATAGCGATTTTAGAAAAGGTTCAGAGAAGAGCCACCAAAATGGTAAAGGGGATGGAAGGATACTCCTATGAAGAAAGGCTAAAAGGTTTAGGGCTCTTTAATCTGGAAAAGAGACGGCTGAGGGGAGATATGATAGAAGTCTATAAATTAGTGAACGGAGTGGAACGGGTAAACGTAGATCGATTGTTTACCTTATCAGAATATAGAAAGACTAGGGGACATGCAATGAAGCTACAGGGTAAACTATTTAAGACTAATAAAAGAAAATACTTTTTCACTCAACGTGTAATCAAACTCTGGAATTTGTTACCAGAGGATGTAGTAAAGGCTGTTAGTGTAGGTGGGTTTAAAAAAGGTTTGGACAAGTTCCTGGAGGAAAGGTCCATAAACCATTATTAAGAAGGGACCCAGGATATCCATGCTGGAACCAATACAAGCATTGTGGAACTTGTGTCCCTTGGGGAAACTGCTAGGTACATATGACCTAGATTGGCCACTGTTGGAAACAGAATACTGGGCTTAATGGACCTTGGTCTGACCCAGTATGGCATATCTTATGTTCTTATGTGATGGATTGATATAATAATGGCAGCTTTGGGTGCCAATCTGAAAAGAATGAGCTGCCTGACTGAAGACTGAACACAGTTTAGTTCAACTATCCAGAGTGTCCCCATGAGTCGACACTTATGCGACGGCACTTAACAACAGCAGCAAATATTATTCTGGCGACTGTGCTTAGCTGTATCTACTACCCATGTGCACATTGGGTTCTCCAGTTTCACAGAGTGGTCTACCACTGTGAGTTCATTTTGAATTTGCTTAGTACGGTTTTCAAATATGTTCATTTGCTCTGTAATCAATGACACTTTGGCATGCACCGTGGATAGCTCAGACTTAACATCTTGCACTGCTGTGCTGCTAGTCATCAGCATGCTCTTAAGATTTGGAAACAGCTTCATTAGTGCCACTATATTGTTGTGCATGCCCACACGCTTTGGCTAGATGGAGGAGAGTTGCCTTTAGATTGTTTAACACCCAAGTTGGCAGCAAAGGCTATTTTAATCTTCTGTGATTTGGCTGTAGACGTGTTAAGAAGAGGTATCGCATAATTGTAAGGACTGTGGGCAAGTAAATTTATAATGATTTGTGAGGTTTGTACACCGAGCTGCTCTCTCATGTGGCCATCTTGCAAGGACTCAAGAGTGCCCTCCCCCACCCTCAACAAATAGAAGTCCTAATTTATATCAAAAAGAGATCATATTATGGGGAAAATTAGACAAAACTAAGGAAAATGGAAAATGTAGGAAAGGCAAACTCAATTCCAAGTGGGTTGTGTTCCCCTTACAGCAGATTGGTGGAGACAAAAAAAACCACTGAAAAGCCAGGGTTTCAATGAAATCACTCCCATGCCTCTATACGCCTCAGCCACCAGAGATCTCTTCAGTATTTCATTGTCTCCAGCAGATGGTAGATGGATTTTCTCCTCTGAAGAAAAATCTGACGGTTTGAGAGGAAACGTTTGATGAATGACCACCCTGAGGGTGATTCTCTTGAGTGCGACGTGGGAGGCTCAGCTGTGGTCTTTTTGGTAGCCATAGGAGGAAGGAAAGTTGGTTCAGCTCCACGCTGTTATGATAAGAGCCTGTTGAGGAGCCAGAATTTGCAAGGATCTGGAAGAGTACAGCAGCTTCACACAACCTCAGTGCCCTCTCCCTCCTCTGTTTCCCCCCTGCTGTCTCCCGAAGATTGCAGAAGGCTCTCTGAGGGATCTGCCTGCCAACCACCTTAAACGCAATGCTGCAAAAGCCAGTGAAATGGTATCGGGGGAGTAGAGATGAGCCTAGCACAGATCCTCTGCCTGGGGCTTTCACTATCTTTCCTCTCTTATCTCACTCTGCACTTCTCGGACATTCTGCTCCTCTGGCAGATCCCTTTTATCTGTGCCCTTCTCTGCCACTGCCAACTCGAGACTTCATTCATTCCACCTTGCTGCTCCATATGCTTGGAAGAGACTACCTGAATTTATGCATTGAGCTCCTTCTCTGGCCCTATTCAAGTCCAGGCTGTTACCACCTCTTTGATGCTGTTTTTGGATGCTGATGCTCCTCATTGTCTTGTCTTATATATATATACTTATATATATCTTGCCATGCGTTAGTCCCCAGTTTTGCAATGTTTTTTCATCTTTTAGTTTGTAAGCTCTGAGCAGGGACTGTGGCTTACATGTATATCACTCCCTGTACAACAAGAAGAATACAATTGTATATAGTTATATAACTTATATGTACAAAGTTCTCCCCTATGTTGTATCCAATTAGATTTCCTGTTATATGTAAACTCACGACAGCCTGTTGCTATCGGTGAGTATTTTATGTTTACTGTAAACCGCGCTGATGATAAAAGTGCGGTATATAAGAACGTTAAATAAATAAATAAAATAAATAAATATGTGCAACGCTGTGTACACCTTGTAGTGCTATACAAATGATTAGTACTAAGACTTGACCTTATCGTTGTCCTTGTTTGGGGCTTCCGATTCTGTCTGCGTGGGACGCAATTCGGGGTAGACCTCTGATGACCATTGGCATAGTGTAGGGTTTCATGTCATTTTCTGGGCGAGTTAGTAGCATTTTCGTCTATTGTGCCCAAGGGGCTTCAATGTGCGTTGCTACCCTAGTGCCTGTAATGCGCATTGCAGTAAAAGCGCAGTTAGTGCACACTGCAGTAAAAACATAGTTAACGTGTATCTTTGGGATGCTATGGTCTTAGCACACACCATTGTGATACTTGCCTTAACTCTGTCGTCTTCCAGGAATCGTTGTTTGGCCTGTGGCTAGCAAGGTGCCTCAAATTCATCTTCTGGACTCTTCTAGCATGGTAGCTCCTGAGTTGTCCCTGGGGGGGTTGCTCCCCCTCTATGCCGGGGGATACGGTTAGTCCGGCCTTACCTGCCTAAGGACAGGAGGTAGCAGATGTTGCTGTTGGTAAGGATGACCGACCGGCTGGAAGTTCTGGTGACAGTGCTGTGCTGTGCGCTGCTCCCCCTTCTCTAGGGCAGTGGTTCTCAACCCCATCCTATGAGACCGCAAGCCTGTCAGGTTTTCATGATATCCACAATTGATTATGCATGACATAGATCTGCATACAATGGAAGCAGTGTATGCAGATCTATCTCATGCATATTCATTGTGGATATTCTAAAAACCTTACTAGCCTTCGGGTCCCTGAGGACTGGGTTGAAAACCACTGCTCTAGGGGTATATACTGTGACTGGGTCCCCTAGTGTTGGGGGATCATTTCTACAAGGAGAGCTTCGAGTCCTGATTGTCCTCCCTGGAATTTATTTCCTTTTACAACAGGGCTTGATCATTCTAACTTGGAAATTCAGACCCTGTGGCTTCTGGGTTTCCCCGAGCGCAATCTCATGAAGGGCAGGCAGAGAGTGGTAGTCCCTGTGCCTGTGGCTAAGCGTCCCTGACAAAGGGTGGTGCCCCTTGGAGATGGGGATCGGATGTGGTCTGTCCGCGATCTGGACTGTGGCTGGATTCAGATGTCTGGTGTAGATGAGGAAGTACTCTCTCCTTCAGAGGATTGAGATAGAGGCTGATATCTTGCCTGCTCCGAAAGCAGGAGCTGGAGGCGTTGTTCCCAGGGTCTAATCCACCTTGAGCTTGTGGTTACTCCAGGCACAGAGCAGGAATTGAGGATGCATCCACTCTTGCAAGGTATGCAGAAATCCACTACTGTCTTTACCTTCCCGGAGTTGCTCAAGGGCCTGTTCCAGTCGGAGTGGGATTCTTCCAACTTCCCGCTTTAGGAGCTAAGGGTGTAGAAGAGGTTTCAAGGCACACTCTCCTGGAGAAGGAGTGCGTTGTGTGCTTTGATGTTTCCAAGGTGGATATGCAGCTTATGGCGGTTACCAGACAGGCCATTATTCCTATGATATGAAGGATGGTCTTAAAGGATACTCTGGATCGAAAAGTGGATTCATGTTGAAGATCCAGTTCACTGCAGTGACTGCTATTCTTCAGTTGGTGGTATGTGCAGGCCTGATGTCTTGAGCCCTGCTCCAGTGGATTCAGTCTCTTCCACTGAGCGATTCTACCTGGCATAAGTGTAGGTCTGATGTTTGATTGCTGGGGTGGCAGGGGGTGGCTGGCTCCTGAGGCAGCCAAGATGCTGTCTGGTTTTTCTGCAGGACAATCTGGAGAAGGTCCTTTTTTGTTTTGTTTTGTTTTGTTTTTCTTTTAGCTCCCTGAAGATTCAGGTGGCAGCTTTAGCCCATTTCAGAGGGCCATTGGCTGGTAAGTCTCTAGTCATACAACTGGATGTTTTGTGCCGCCTTCAGGGGGTTTTGGAGTCTGCATCTTCCCCTGCAGTCTGTGGTCCCTTCCTGGGATCTGTCTCTGGTGTTCAAGGCACTGATGTTGGAGTCCTTTGAGCCATTGAAGCACACTACTCTGCAGGCCTTGATGTTCAAGACATTCTTCTTGGTTGCAATTGTTCCTTAAGTCAGTTTTCTGAGCTGGTGGCTCTGTCTTACTGAGATCCTTACCTGTCTTTTTTGAGGAGGCAGTTTCCATTCAGCCTGTGCCTTCCTTCCTTCCCTGAAGTAGTATCTCCCTTTCATGTGAACCAGGCTTTTTCCCTACCCTTCTTCTCTAAGGAGCAGGATCGTCACCTTGTGGATGTCCAGAGGATGCTTCTCTTGTTGTTGGAGGTTATAAATTCCTTTCATAAGTCAGACCATCTTTTTGTACTGTTTGCTGGTCCGCGCAAGGCGATGCGATGGCTCAGTCTGTATTGGTGCACTGGGTAAAGGAGGCCATTGCCTCAACAGATCTTTTGTGGAACAGGCTGGTTCCAAAGGGTTTGCTTGCCCATTCTACCCAAGCACAGATGTCCTTGTGGTTGGAGTTGAAACTCAATAGCCCCTGCAGACATTTTATCAGGCAGCAACAAGGGCAACTCTTTCCACTTTTGTCAAGCATTTCCACTTGGATGTCCACATTCGAGTGGACATGGCCTTTGGCTCTAAGGTTTTGCGAGCTGCTGTCTCTTCCCGCCTAGTGGTGATGTAGCTTTGGTATGTCCTACTTGTCTGGATCGGTGGAGCAGGACAATATGGAAGGTGGGTGGCATTTTAATTACCAGTTAATGTCCTTTCCTTGAGTCCTACTAGACCAGCCTAGGGCTGACCCCTGGAACTGTTTGCTCTGTTTTTCTGATGCGGTACCCTTAGGTCCCCTATAATTTCTATATTTGTCTCTGCAGGTTCATCTTCTATGAGCAGCCTTCTCTTTATGCTCTCCTGTACATAGTTCTCTACTGTTTGATTTCTCATTGTTGCCCACATTAAGGTTCTGTGAGGCCTGGCATGTTGTGTCATATGCTTTGGAATGGATACTGAAGAGACCTCTGGTGGCTGAGGTGTATAGAGGCAGGAGAGTGATGTCATTGAAACCTGGGCATTTCATTGGTTCTTTGTCTCCATCAATCTGCTGGTAGGGAACAGAATCCACTTGTCTGGACAGGTCTAGTAGGACTTGAGGAAGGGACATTGACCAGTAAGTAAAATGTCACCTTATTCATATATGGACATATTACAGACATTTATTTATTTATTTATTTAGACAGATTTGTATTCCACTTTATCCTTCAATCAAGGTGGTCACGTCACATCACAATTGGAGGGTTACATTTAATGTTAGGCTATTTGTATACATTTAGACAGAACAATTACTTAACACCATTTAGACAGTACAATTGAGGGTAACATTTAACAAGAGGGTGTTTAATAATGTATATAATAATCTTGTGTGTGTAGGTAGGATGAGTGCGTGCCTAGTTGACGGAGGTGGTTGTGTTTCTGTTTGGGTATGGGCTGTTGTCTAAATGTCCGTATGATTCTATAAATAACAGTGTTTTGAGGTCTTTGCGGAATTCTGTGATGTCATCCAGTGCCCTCAAGCTCGTTGGGAGGGAGCTCCATAGTGTGGACGCCAGTAGTGATGGAGCTCTTTTTGACGTTTACTTGGTTTTGTGATAGCCTGCAGGTGTGCCGATCATGTTGTTATTAGTTCTTCTTGGTCTATTGCTGATCTCTCTTGTTATAACGTCTTGGAGTACGTCTGCTGAGAGATGGTGAATGATTTTAAATCCACACCATACCTGCTAGTTGAAGAAAGAAGAGAAATTACTATTTTTTTGTTTCCTTGGAGAAACATCTCCAAGTCTATAACAGAAGGATGCAGTGATCATGGATCTCATCCTGAATAGTCTCTAGAAACCTAGAAAGATTGTGACTGTCTGGTGAGCCCACCTGATTGCTCACCAAAACAGCAGAACCAAGAAGCACATCCAGTGTTCTGCTACTGATGTTTCCACCATAACCCTTTTTGTATGAACATAACATTTAGAGTGGCTGATCTCCTCAGCATCGACAAGATTCAGTGCCTCCTTAAAATGTTTTCTTAAAAGCAATATACGATGAAGGTAGCAAGTTATAGGAAAGTTCAAAAACTGCAGATGTTTTATTAGCCTAAAGTGTGGGAAAGTAGCCTCTTGCAAAAATTGAAATTAATATTTATTTCAATGGTTCTCAAACCAGTCCTCTGGGACCCTAGGCCAGTCAGGTTTTCATGATATCCACAATGAATATGCATGAAATAGAGCTGCATGCACTGCTTCCACTGTATGCAAATCTATCTCATGCATATGCGTTGCAGATATCTAGAAAACCTGACTGGCTTGGGGGTCCCAGAGGACTGGATTGAGAACCACTGGTTGGTTTATTTGCAAAGATTTGATATACAGGTCTTTTGTCGAACTTCAAGACAATTTACAATTTAGAACATCAAAAACAGAACAAGTCAGGATGAACACAAGACAAAAAGGACAAACATCTTGAGAGGGGGATGTGGTTGCACAGCAAGAGTATGTTTATGTTTATGTTTATTAAAATACTTTTTATACCGCCCCATACCAGTGGCGTCTAGGCGGTTTACAAAATTAAAAATATAAAATTACAATACAGGCTGTTAGAAAAGTTAAAAAGAACGCCAAATTAAAATATTAAAAGGATAGGAGAGAAGCAGAGAAAAGAGACACAGCGAAATATAAGAGGAAAAGACATCAACTTGGGGAAAGAGAAGAAGACAAGGACGGGGGTGGGAGGTCAAACGCTAGACAGAACAGATGGGTTTTTAGTTGTTGCTTGAAAGCTTGGTATGATTGCTCTGCACGGAGGGGGGGGGGGAGTGAATTCCAAAGCCTGGGACCCAGAAAGTAGAAAGCCGAGGAACGTGTGGACTCGAGATGAGCTTGGGAGGGTGAAGGAAGGGCCAGACGGTTGACATGGATAGAACGTAGCAGGCGATGGGGAGTGCGGAAATGAAGAAGGTCTGCAAGGTAAAGTGGGACACCTGTGTGAGTTACCCTATGCACAAATATGAGAACCTTATACTGAACACGATAGTAAACCGGTAGCCAGTGGTGGTGCAAAAGTAAGGGGGTGACATGATCATAACGGGAAGCACAAGACAATAGACGGACAGCTGCATTCTGAACACGTTGTAAGCGGGAAAGTTGAGAAAGTGGTAAGCCAGCCAGAGCGACATTACAGTAATCAAGTCGGGATATAATAAAAGAAAGAATAAGGGTAGCAAAAGCAGAGGGTGAGAGAAAAGGGCGCACAGGACGGAGTTGTTTGAGAGACAGAAAAGAACGTTGAACGATGGAAGAGATGTGTTCTTTAAAGGAAAGAGAAGAATCAAGAGTAACACCAAGGTACTTAAGAGATGAAACGAGAGGGATGGGTTGGGAAGAAAGGGAAGGAACACAAGTGGGGGAGGGACGTCCAAGGGTAAACCAAATAGCAAATGACTTAGTGGGATTGACCTGCAGGAAATTAGAAGTAAACCAGGAAGCAACGGCGGAGAGACAGCGATTAAGAGGAGAGATATCGGGTGTGTGTGAATCTGTGTGATGCAGCAGAATGATATCATCCGCATAATAGTATGCGGAGATACCAAACTGCTGGATCACAAGTGCAAGAGGGGCCAGGAAAACATTGAAAAGGAGGGGAGCAAGAACAGATCCCTGAGGTACACCACAAGGAAGAAAAGTGGAAGGTGAGGAAGCAGACCCGACAACCACTGAAAAGGAGCGACAGGAAAGAAAGGAGCGAAACCAGTGGAGAACAGTACCAGAAAGGCCAGCGTCTTGAAGATGGGCGAGAAGGGTGAAGTGGTCTACCAGATCAAAAGCTGCGGAAAGATCGAGAGAGACAGCAAGAGTGAAAAGACCGTGATCGTGAGCAGCATGCACCTCGTTAAGAAGGGAAAGAAGAATAGACTCTGTACTGTGACCGGGGCGGAAACCAGACTGCCGAGGGTGAAGGACAAGAGAAGCCTCGAGGTGAGCAGACAGCTGAAGAAAGACAAGTTTCTCGAGAAACTTAGAAAGAAAAGGAAGATTGGAAACAGGGCGCCAGTTAGAGAGTGCGGTAGGGTCAGAAGTGCGGGATTTTAGAATAGGACGAACATGAGCGTGTTTCCAAGGTGTCGGGAAAAGACCAGAGGATAAACTAGCATTAAAAAGAGAAAGAATATAAGGTGAGAGAGATAGGGAGGAATCCAACAGCCAACGGGAAGGGATAGGATCAGCAGAACAAGTGGTCTTCCTGATAGAAAGATAAGTAGTATGAAGAACAGCTGGGGAAATCATCTCAAATGAGGACCACGAATGAGATAGGACAGGTACAGAGGAGAGAGGAGATAAAGATGGCAGAGGAGAAAGCGGGAAAGAACCCACTACGGGGGAAAGAGGGGAAGGACAAGAAGGGAAGGCCTGGCGAAGGGTCTGGACTTTGGAAAGGAAGAAGGAAGCAAGGGAGGAAGGGTCGGGGGCAACAGAGGAAGGGGGGGGAAGGGGGGGAGAGCAGAATGGGACGCTGTTAGGGAACGAAAAATAGTATAGAGTTGCCGAGAAGAGTTTGTTGAGGAAATAAGCTTAGAATAGTAGTCGCGCTTCGCAGAGTGAAGGAGAGTGCGATAGTGATCGTGACAGGAGCGAAAGTTAAGGAGAGAGGAGGGGGAGGGATGCTTACGCCAAAGGCGCTCAGCCCTGCGAAGATATTTACTGTGCAGGAAAAGACCAGAGTGAAACCAAGGGTGCCGAGAGGAGTTGATGGGAAGGTAGATGGGTGCGAAGAGGGGCAATGTCATCGAGGGCAGCAGACAGAGAGGAGTACCAAAGGTGGGCTTGGGCATCAACGGAGAGTGATGAAAAATTGTCAGGGAATAAAGACACAGAAGAAGGAAACCGACGAAGTGTCTCAGCAGTGAGCTTGCGAGTTTGCGGGGTAGAAGAAGAGCCAGAGCCGGGAAACAGATGAGGAGGCAACGATGAGGGGCCTAAAGAGCCTGATAGGGGGGCCTGGACAGAGATGGTGAATAGAAGGCAGAAATGATCAGACCAAGGGAGGGGCAGCGAGGAAAGAGAAGAGGGGGGAATAGAAGAAGAATCTGATGTAATGAGAAGATCCAAGGAATGACCTGCAACATGAGTAGGGAAGGTTACATATTGACGCAGAGACAAATCAGATAAGAAAGTGAGAAAGGAAAGATCCCTTGTTGAAGAGGGCAAGTCAACGTGAACATTAAAATCTCCCAGAATCAGGAGATTCGGATAGAGAAGGGAAGCCTCCGAAATAGTGGCAAGCAAAGAATCCCATAAAGGCACCGATAGAGAAGGGGGAGCATAGATGAGAAGAAAGTAACAGGGATGGGGAGGAGAATCTAGACGAAGGAGCAAGGATTCAGGGTAGAGCAAAGAAGAGGAGGCAGGAACTTCCGTGATAAGGAGAGAGGAGCAGTATACAACTGCAACACCATACCATGTGAAAGATAAGGAGCAACAGGCATTCTCGCAGCATGGGGAAAATATAGGGGAGGGGAGAGGGGGGAGAAGGAACAAACAAAAAACAGAAAAAATCATGAAGGGGGAATGACTAGCTGCTGTTGAAGGCCTGAGTAAAAAAAAAATCCTGGTCTTCAGTCCAATTTTGAACTTTTTGAAGAAGGCTTCTTTGCAGAGCTCAGTGGGCATGGAATTCCACTGCTGAGGAGCTGGAAAACAGTCATGGAATTGTAGGTTTCAAGACGTTTCATGCGCTTTGTAGGGACAACTAGGTAGTTTGTCTTTGACAAGCGAAGAGTGCGAGAGGGGCAGAAAGGGTTGAGATGTGCGTGTTGCATCAATGTTAAAAGTTTGGACCTTGTGAAAGATAAAAGGAAGTCAATTTTGTTCACTGCTGTAGCTTTTTGCTTTAGTCTGCTTTGGTAGCTTCAGTACTTGATTAGGTGCTGGTCCAGTCCACCCCCCCCCCCCCAAAAAAAAAAAATTAGCCTGTCTGGCCTGCTTTTCAGATTTCTTTTGGGGGTGAGTCTGACCCTGCCAGAGTTAGTTTCCCTGGTAATGTTTATGTTGGGTTTCAGTGGTTATTTCTTTGCTTTTGACCTTGTTGAGATACTGGAATCTTCCCTAGCTGCACCACTTCTTATAACAGTGATGTCGCTGGAAGTTTGTTTTCTCTATCTGCTGGCGGGGTGAAGGATGCAAAACTCACTTGTCTAGACTGGTCTAGCGGCATTTTCAGAAAGGTAATTCAGATAAGTAAAATTTCTTCATTCTGTGTGGGCTGCCGTCATTGCCTCTTTCCATTGGCCTGCATAGGCTACTGAAGCTGCCTTCAGCCTGTGTGGGCCAATGATTCCATCTTCTCCTCCCCTTACTGGCTTGGCCTGATTCATAGGCACCATGCTTAAATTTCTAATCACATTGGCAATCTGATGTCAAGGATTTGTTGAGCCCTGTTTGTGAATGTTTTCCTGTTTTATTCACTCGCATAAAGTTTTTCCATGCTCTAAGATCAGAATCGTATTTAGTTTGTGGTTCTTGCATCCCTAAAAAATCCCTGAAATGGCATCTCTCTATTTTTATTGCCATTAATGTGTCTCAAAATTCCAAGGCTAAAATGTATAACAAGTATTGTTAAATATTTTATCTCATGTATTCAGGTTTTACATGTGGTCCTGTGGTTTCTTATCTCTGGGAACAAGCAGGAATGTAGTCCTCACATATATGGGTATCATCGGCACCGACGGAGCCTGCGTGGGAACGCTCCCCAGCGTCCAATAGGAACGCTTTTGGGAGCATCCCTCAGCACATGCACGCTGCCTTCCCGCCTTTTCAACTGTCCCTCTTCAGTTCTTCGTTTTCCGCGGAGCCAACAGGACCTATTCCCTGTCACCGCAGAAAATTCCGTCTTTAAAATTCTTTCTTGTGGTCGCGTTTGCCTACCGCACGACGCCTACCGGTACCACCGGTTCTTTTCTCTTCTTTTCCTAAAAAAAACAAACAAACCTAGACTTAGACTGTTTTCTTTCAGAAACTTTCCTGTTTTGGTGCTAGGCGCCATTTTGGGCATTAGGCCCTATTTTTCCAAAATCATGGAAAAGCCAACTAGTGGTTTTTAAAAAAATGCACTAAGTGTGGCGGTACCATTTCCGTCACTGACATCCATGATTGGTGTCTAGAATGTTTAGGACCTGATCATTCTCCAACTGAATGTCTCTCCTGCATGGGGATGACCAAAAGAGGAAGACGGAACTGGGCCGCAAAGCTCGGTACCCTCTTTTCTTCAGATGCCAGATCCATTGCATCGACATAGTCAAGAGCCGCCTCTTCCTCCCATGGATCTCAGGTAACTAAACACAAAAGCCGGTCCTCAAAGGGTAGCTCTCCTGCTAAGCATCGAGAGGCCATCGGCATTGCCCTTGAGGGAACCACACCGGCAAAACAGCCCCGGCGGGAGGTTTTGGCTTCCAAAGCATCGATGGGGCTTCAGGATGTTCTCGAGGCCTCAACCTCGCAAGAACTACCTGTGCCATGCTCAGGGGTTCCGGCTGTTCTTACCTGTACCGACACCCAGGCATCGGCAGCGTCGATAGACCAGAGATTTCTTGCTATCGAACACAGTATCGCAGCTCTTCTCTCAGCTGCGGTACCGGTGGTCCCAAGGGCACCGTTGCCGACATCGACACCGATGCCGACACTGACAATGCCGGTACCGACCCTGATGGTAACTCTTCCTATTCCACCTCCGGCTGGAGTGGATAAAGTGGTACCGGGTCACCTCGGTACCGACTTCGATCGGTACTGGGATCGTGCTTTGCAGGAGCATCGCGGTCAGGAATACTTTGATTCCTCTGATTCCGAAGACTTTGACAATTCTGCTGGCACTAGAGGGTTTCTCCTAGAAGGATCCCTCTTCTCCCCAATTCAGAATGTCACCTCCAGAGGACATGTCATTTCAGGATTTTATCCGTGATATGGCGAAAGGTCTTTCAATCACAGTAGCTCCTGAAGAGGAACCCAGAGCAAAGGAATTGGAAATCCTCCAATATCCTAAAGCTCCTAAGGAGGCAGCTACTCTGCCTATCCATAAAATTCTGCATAGCTTGATGCTCAGAATGTGGGAGACACCTCTGACTACTTCTCCTCACGCTAGGAGACTTGATACTATGCATCGAGTCCCCCTGTGTCCTGGATTTCAGAAAACTCAGCTGCCACACCATTCATTGGTAGTGGAGTCAGCAAGGCATAGGATGAAAAGTGCAAAAAGACATGCATCCAATCCTCCAGGTCATGAATGCAGGACTCTGGATGCTTTTGGTCGCAGAACTTTTCAAGCTTCCATGCTTTCAACTAGGATCAGCTCATATATCATATATATGGGAATGTTCCTCAAAGAAATCACAGGAGACTTGGAACTTATGAGCCCATTTCTCCCAGATTTATTTATTTATTTATTTACATTCTCTTATATACCGCGCTATTCTGCATCAGTGCGGTTTACATTGAACAAACTGAAATTACATTGAACAGGGCATTATAACTTGGAGATAACTATATTACAGGGAACATGGGCTATGGAGGGTTAAGTGGCTTGCCCAAGACCACAAGGAGCACCTGTGGGACTAGAAACCCCAGTCCTTCCGGCCTGAAGTACCTTGCCCCAACCACTAGGCCACTCCTCCACTCCTAAGAGACAAGACTTTCTTACTCTGGTTAAACATACTCAGGATGTCTCCAAGTTTGTCAATCGTGCAGCCTTTGACTGCTTCGAATGCATCAGCAGAACTTCTGTTATTGCCATTGGCGCACGACGGATTGCCTGGCTACAGGCATCAGACTTGGAGACTTCGGTACAGGACAAGTTAGGCAACATTCCTTGCACGGGAGAGAATCTCTTCGGCAAGAACTGGCAGGAGAAGGCTAACGAGTTAGATGCTGACAATTCTTCCTTAGATAGATTGTCAAAGTCTACAGCCACTCCAGCCAAAAGGAAGCCTTATAAAAAAACCCTCTTTTAGCAAAAAGAGGAAGTTTTATCCTTCCTATACCCACCAGATTCAGACTCCAGGTTAGGTTGCCCAAAAGGGACAAACTAGACAACAGAAGAAACCAAAAGGCCCGAGAGCCCAACCAGCTCTCCAGGTTCAGCCCCCTCAAGGGCTTTGACACCTTCCTAGAGAGCTTTGCCTTCCTGCTTCTGAGGGGTCCTCAACCCCCCAATATTCCCGGCAGGTTATGCCACTTTGTCAACAGATGGCATCAGATAACAGCAGAAGATTGGACTTTGTCCATTGTAGGGGAAGGGTACAAACTTCATTTTCACAGCTTACCCCCTCCTACAATTCTAAAGCAGTTCAATTCACAAATATCTGCAGACAATCTGCTAGATCACGAGGTCTCCACACTTCTTGCCCAAGGGGCAATAGAGGAAGTACCCATTCTTCAACAGGGTGCAGGGTTCTACTCCCCCTATTTTCTTATTCCAAAGAAAACAGGAGGATACAGACCCATTCTAGACCTCAGAGAATTGAACAAATATCTGTTTCGAGAAAAATTCAAAATGATTTCTCTGGGAACTCTTCTGCCATACCTTCAAAGCCAGGACTGGCTTTGCTCTCTAGACTTAAAGGATGCATACACTCACATTCTTATCCATCCAGATCACAGGAAATTTTTATGTTTCCTTTTCAGGGGAAGACATTTCCAGTACAGGGTTCTTCCTTTTGGTCTGGCTTCAGCACCAAGGGTATTCACGAAATGCATGGCAGTAGTAGCTGCATTTCTACGAACCCTGGGGATTTTTTTCTTCCCTTACTTAGACGACTGGCTCATCCGAGCCTCCACAGTGACAGAGGCCAGCACTGCACTGTCTCGTACAATGAGAATCCTCCAATACTTGGGATTGGTAATAAGCTTCCCGAAATCTCAACTAGTTCCTTCCCAATGCCTAGAATTCATAGGAGCCTGTCTGGATACCAGACAGGCAAGGACTTTCCTTCCAGAAGCCCGGCATCTTCGCATAATGCAGTTAGCTTCCGAAGCAGCAGGCAAATCCTCCCTCACTGCTCGGGAGCTACTGCAGTTACTGGGACACATGGCATCCACAGTTCATGTAGTCCCATATGCTCGCCTCCACAAGCGAGCAGCTCAGTGGACCCTCTCCACACAGTGGACACAGGCCACGGATCATTTGTCGGACAAAATAACAATCTCTCAATGACTAATTTTGTCCCTCCAATGGTGGCAATCATTAGAAAATCTGACAGTAGGGTCTCCTTTCCATCAACCCCTCTTTCAGGCCACCCTAACAGCAGATGCATCACAGGTGGGTTGGGGAGCACACCTGAATCATCTCTCTACCCAGGGCACCTGGACTCCACAGGAGGTTGGTTTACACATAAACCTCCTGGAGTTAAGAGCACTTTATTTAGCTCTTCGGGTGTTCCACTCCCAGCTCAGCTACAAGACAGTCCTAGTCCAGACGGACAATCAGGTAGCCATGTTCTATGTGAACAAGCAGGGCGGGACAGGCTCTCTGTCGTTATGCAACGAAGCTTTACGACTATGGGCCCTCTCCAGAGAGCATCAAATTCACCTTCTAGTGGTATATCTTCCAGGCATTCAAAACTTTTGGGCAGACAAACTCAGTCGAGTCTTGCTACGTCACGAGTGGTCACTCCACCTAGACCAGGTGGCAAAGATATTTCATCTCTGGGGCACTCCAGACATAGACCTCTTTGCAAGTCCACTGAATGCCAAACTTCCCCAGTTCTGTTCCAGGATTCTGGCGCCCAACTGTCAGGCAAGGGATGCCTTCCTCCTTCACTGGAGTCAGGATTTCCTTTATGCCTTCCCACCCATTCCCCTTATCCCCAAGACACTCTTCAAGCTTCAGAGAGACAGGGACCGCATGATTCTCATAGCACCACGATGGCCACACCAAACGCGGTATTCTCTGCTTCTGCATCTCTCTCAAGTGGCACCTCTGGAGTTAGGGCATGCTCCAGATCTCCTTTCCCAGGAGGACGGGACGCTGTGGCACCCGAAACCCCAGTCCCTGCACCTCACGGCCTGGTTGTTGAAGGCTTAGACCTCCAGGATTTCAACCTGTCCCAGCAGGTAAAAGATATCCTTCAGGCTTCTAGGAAACTTTGCACAAGAAGATCTTATGCCTTCAAGTGGAAACGTTTTACTATATGGTGCTCCAAGAAGGGATTAAACACCCTGGTCATACCCTTGGAATCGATACTAGAGTATTTCCTTCACTTATCGAATTCTGGGTTAAAGATCAATTCGGTAAGAGTCCATCTTAGTGCAATTGCAGCTTCTTATAAGCCTCTAAATGGACAACCAATTTCCTCTCATCCACTCCTATCAAGATTTATGAGAGGCCTTTTATTAACTAAACCTCCCATCAAGCCACCACCGGTAGCATGGGATCTAAATCTAGTTCTGGGGCAGCTCATGAAGCCGCCTTTTGAACCTTTAGCCACTACAGCCCTTAGGTTTTGGACTTGGAAGGTCATCTTCCTGATTGCAATCACCTCTGCCCGTCGCATTAGTGAATTGCAAGCTTTAGTGGCTGATCCTCCTTATACTAGATTTCATCATGATAAGGTTGTTCTTCGAACTCACCCACACTTTTCTTTTAAACCAATCAATTTATCTTCCTGTATTTTTTCCGAGGCCTCACGCCTCTAATGCAGAAAGAAACCTTCATTCTTTGGATTGTAAAAGGGCCTTAGCCTTTTACATTCAAAGAACACAGCAACATAGAATGTCCTTGCAACTTTTTGTAGCTTTTGACCCTAGTCATTTGGGACTTCCAGTCTCCAAAAGAACTTTATCTAAATGGATTGCCCAATGCATATCCTTTACTTATGAGAGTAAGGGTTTCCTCTTCAGGACCATGTCACAGCTCACAATGTGAGAGCCATGGTAGCTTCTATGGCTAATCTCCACTCTGTGTCTATCGATGACATTTGTCGAGTAGCCACCTGGGCTTCGGTACACACTTTCACAGCCCACTCCTGCCTAGATAAAGCCTCCTGTCGGGATGCCTTCTTTGGCCAAGCTGTTCTTCAAAATCTCTTTCAAACCTAAACCAACTCCTACCCACCAACCCTGATGGGATGCCAGAGATCCATGGGAGGAAGGATTCTCACCTTCGGTGGCACCTTCCTGGGGCTCTCTCCCTGGCATCTTCAGCTAGGGAGTCCCCCATATGTGAGGACTACATTCCTGCTTGTTCCTGGAGATAGCGTAGTTACTCACCTGTAATAGGTGATCTCCGGGAACAGCAGGAATTTAGTCCTCACAAACCACCCACCTCCCCTAGGAGTTGTCTCTCTCTCTCTTTGTCTCTTTCCTCTCTCCCTCTATCCTTTCACTCGGCTACAAACTTAACTGAAGAGGGACAATTGGAAAGGCGGGAAGGCAGTGCACATGTGCTGAGGGATGCTCCCAAAAGCGTTCCTATTGGATGCTGGGGAGCGTTCCCGCGCAGGCTCTGTCGGTGTCGACGATACCCATATGTGAGGACTAAATTCCTGCTGTTCCTGGTGATCACCTGTTACAGGAGAGTAACTACGCTTTCTTGTAGTGCACACTTAATGTTTTTCTGATTCTTGCACTTAATTACTAATCTTTGTATAGATGAGCACATGCTATTATTTTAAAAATGTTAAATTAGAAAACATGACTGTTATCCAGACTACTGAACTAGATTATATGGGAAAATGCTTACATGCCTTTTTCTTTGAATTAAAACATATGTAATGTATTCTACTCAAGTTACAGGCCAGCGAAACGCTAAGGAATACCAGTCATACAAGTACTGCTTCAGACCTGCTCCTTGCCAAACAGCAAATTCTCATGTACCAACAACAACTAGATGAGCAGGAGCACCACCTAAAAACCTCTCAAAAACAGATTGAAGACTACCAGGTACAAGTTGTATTTCTGCAAGAGAAAATTGGGACCTTTGAAATGGTATGTGTTTATGAACAGTAAAAAAAAAAAAAAGCATGTCATTTAGGAAAATAGGTACTTTTTGCTGATCGGGCTTCTGGTTACAATGTAGTTATGTAAATTGCCAATGACCTTTAAAGGAAACTCATAATTGTTCTCTGCCTCAGCATAAGCAATGGACTTTTGAAGCTGCTAATGCTGCAAAAAATATTTGCTTTAGGTTATATTAAACAACCACTTGATTTAGACTTCAGGACAGGTATGCTATTGCAGTGTGGCATTTTATTTATTTTTTAACTTTAGAGGATTTGAAGCTACAAGGGGGTAAATTGAAAGGCAATGTCAGGAAATACTTTTTCACCTAAAGGGTGGTGGATGCTTCAATGCCCTCCCGATGGACGTGGTGGGAGCAAATACAGCGACAGAATTCAAAATGGCATTGGACGGACACAGTGGATCCCTTTACAACAACAGGAGAAAATCAAAATAAACTTAACTATCTAAATTCTCAACAAACAGGGGTGTCCTACACGGAGCAGTGGGTTCACCCCTAAACAAAGACATGGGGGAGGGGTGGCCTGCACGGAGCAGCAGGTGCACCTGCTCTTGCCATCTTACTGGGCAGATTAGATGGACCATACTGGTTTTTATCTGCCATCATTTACTATGTTACTATGTTATATATAGTCTGCCTTTTTTTACCCAAGTAATATAAAGTAGTTTACACATTAATACTACTAGTACAATAGGTAGGGATTTGTAGACCAAAAATGACTTTAAGAGTTAGGTTTTCCTGTCTCTGGTTTTCAGGTATATATATCTTTCTGCTATGAAAGTTGTACACTTGATTTGGTGTTTGAATTGTACTTTGTTTTCTTAGTTTATATAGCTAAATTTCCAAGTTTCAGTGAACGTTTTTGCTATATATGTACTTTAGTTGTCAACACGTGTCAGATAAAGAATCTTCACAGTTTGCCTGCACATAGAAATATAGGCTGTCTAGTCTTTATCTGCCATAATTTTCTGTTCATTCTGTGAGTCCACCAACCACTAAGCTGTACCATCCCTTCCTCTCTCTCAGAGATCCTCTGTGCTTGTCCCATGCTTCTTAAACTTATCTACAATACACGGAGGCCATTCCACTAATCCATCACCCTTTCCATAAAAAGATGTTGCAGCAAACTATTCCTGTGTTTATCCTCTATCTCCAGGAACAAGCAGGAATGTAGTCTTCATATATGGGTGACCGTGGGAAACTTCCCAGCTACCAATATGAAAGCCTTTGAGAGCACTCTACTGCGCCACTGCCTTCCCACTCTCTCAACTCCCTCTCCTCAGTTCTTCTTTTTCCATGGAGCCAGCAGGTCAAAATCCTGTCACCAGAGAAAGAACTTAAACTTTTTTCCAAAGCGCTTCTGCCTCGCCACCACTAGTATCGTCCCCGATTCCAGTATCATTTTTTTCTTTTGATTTATTTTTTTAAATATTTTTTCTTTAAATTTTTTTTCTTAATTTTTCCTCAGGGCCTCGCACCCTTTCTGCCTTGGCCTACCATCTTTACGATGGACAAACCCTCAATTGGGTTCAAAAAAATATACCAAGTGCTCCAGCACCATTTTACAGAGAAAAACAGTTGGTGTCTGAAATGCCTTGGTCCCCACCATATTCCCCAAGCCTGCTCCCTCTGTAAACAGATGACAAAGAGAGGCCTAGAGAACCGGGCCAAAAGGTTTGCACAGCTATTCCCATCAGACTCTGTCACTAGCCATGACTTCCTTGTGAGCATTTTCATCATCCCAGCCTTCCAAAGTCTCCAAAAGTTCCAAACACTTGGACCAGAAAAAGGATAAGTGATCCAGGTCTCCCTCGAGGTCTTCCAGAGAGATGTCAAAGGAATTGAGATGTCCTCAGGAAAGTCACGGGAATTGAGAAAAAAGATCCCGCTTTGAGCATCGGGGTTCTCCCAGGACCTCTTCAGACTCTGGCCATCATTCCAAGCATCCCCGGCAGGAGGACTTGTCCTCCAAAGCCTCGGTGGGGAATCGGGAGGCTCCCGAGGCCTTGAACTCCAGAGAGCCCCTGATGCCATGCTCTGGTATGGTGGCGGCAAACCCCATTCTTATGGTTGACCAGATGCAGGCAACCCCCTTGGATCAGCGTATGCTATCCTTGGAACGAACTTTAGTGGCTCTCCTCACAGCATTGGTTCCACTTGCGCCAACAGCTGGAGGATCGCAGACCTTTTGGCATCGACATCAGTATCACTATTGGCACTGATCCAGTCTTCCTCAAGGCCCGATGCCCCAGCACCGACTTTGGTGTCGGTGACAGGCACCTCTTGGGTGCTACCTTTTTGAGCTTGACCCTGAAGGTATCGAAGAGCATCGGCATAGACTGCATCAGTCACATCAGCATCGACTTTGTCTATACTCTCCCAAGTTGGACTCAGATACTTCCGATTCCAACCCACTCCTTCGATTCAACTGACTTCCATGACATTGTCTTGGAGCTCTCACCTCCAACCACTAGTGCTCGGAGGAAATCATCACCAGAGGACATGTCCTTCCAGGAATTTATCCGGAACATAGTAATGGGCTTATCAGCGGAGCCAGAACAGAGGGCAGAGGAGCTAGAGATCCTCCAGTACCCTACAACCCTGAAAGAAGCTGCGATCCTCCCAGTGCATCACATCCTCCACAACTTGATGCCCCGGATGTTGGAGACCCCTCTCATGGTATTGCCCATTAGCCGCCAGCTCGATACCGGATTGACCTTGTTTTCAAAAAACGCAATTACCACGCCACTCCATGGTGGTTGAATCTGTGGTGCATTTGATCAAAAGTGGCAAAAAACACTCATCAAAACCTCCTGTGAGGGAATCCAGAAATCTCCATTCCTTTGCTTGCCGCTCTTTCGGGCTTTGATGCTAGCCAGCAGGATCAAATCTTACGCCCTCTATATGGGAATGTTCCTCAGGAAATCAATAAGGACTTGGGAAGGATTTCTACCATTCCTCCCCGATGAAAAGAAGCCTGCCTTCCAGGCTGTGCTTGCACACAGCCAAAATGTTTGTTTCAAAATTTGTAAACAGGGCAGCCTTTGATGCCTTTGAATTCACCAGTAGGGCTTCAGCTATTGCATAGGAGTATGCAGATTAGCATGGCTTCAGGCATCAGACCTGGAATAATGGGTCCAGGACAAGCTAGTTAACATCCCCTATACAGGGAAGAACCTCTTTGGTAAGAACTGGAGGGAGAAGGCTGGTAAGCTGGAAACGGATGATACAACTCTTAAAAGGCTTTCCAGGAAGACTGCTGACTCAATAAAAAAGAAAGCAACAGTTACAAAACCCTTCTGCCCCAAAAGAGGAGGTTCTACCCCTCCTACCCTTAGCCTGCTTATCAGCCTTAACAAAAGCAGCAGGGACCCAAGCAGGCCAAGAAGCCTAGAATAGCCAAACCACATCCAGCCACTCAGGTGCCAGCAGCACCTAGCTTTTGACTCCTGTCTAGGGAGCATGCCCAACCTGTCCCTGCAGATCCAAGAACCTCCAAACATTTCAGGGAGACTCTACCATTTCTCAGATCGGTGGTGCTCCATCACCACAGAGCAGTGGACTGTGAGGTTATCTATTAAATTTTCAAGAACTGCCTCCCCCCCCCCATCATTTCAGGGGGGATTATCCCACCTAACCTTCCCTCCAATGCCCTGCTCAAAAAAGAGGTCAACAATCTTCTTTCCCAAGGAGTCATAGAAGCAGTACCTTAAAACCAACTGCTAAAGGGCTTCTACTCCCCCCTTACTCATTCCAAAGAAATCAGGGGGCTACAGACCCATTCTCGACCTCGGAGAACTCAACAAATTCTTAGTCAAGGAGAAGTTAAAAATAATCTCTCTGGGAACTCTGCTTCCCTATCTGCAGGAACAAGACTGACTGTGTTCCAGAGACCTCAAAGAGGGCCTACACTCACATCCTGATACATCCAGACTACAAACAGTATTTTCACTCCACCTGTCAGACACCCATTATCAGTACAGGGTCCTGGGTCCCTACCCTTCCACCTCGCAGTTGTACCAGGAGTCTTCACAAAGTGCATGGCTGTAGTGACAGCATATCTTCAAAACAAAGTCTTCGTCTTCCCCTACTTAGTCGACTGGCTGATAAAGGTAAATTCTCCAGGAGAACTTTGCTCATCGCTTCAGCAAACTCTTGCACTATTGCAACATCTGGGGCAGGGGCGGCCCAAGGGGGGTGCGGGGCCATGTGCGGAGACTCGGTGCGCGGCCTCATTTGCATAAGTGGCCTTATTTGCATAAATATTTGCATAATGTTACCATACACTAACTTTTAGTAAACATGTCTCTTAATGAGTGTATGGATAAAGAAAGACTAAAAGGTTTCTACATTACTATAATCCAGTGCCAACCGCCAGGCACATAGAAACATAGAAACATGATGACAGAAAAAGACCACAAGGCCCATCTAGTCTGTCCTTCCATAACAACAACTACAACAGTCCACTTTTTACCCTTAGAGATCCTCTGTGTTGGTCCCATGCTTTTTTGAATTCAGTTACTGTCCTCATCTCTACCACCTCCACTGGGAGACTATTCCACGGATCCACTACTCTTTCCATAAAGAAATATTTCCGCATATCACTCCTGAATCTATCTCCCTTCACCCTCATCCCATGTCCCCTCGTCGCAGAACTTGCTTTCAATTGAAAGAGGCTCTCTCCCTGAACATTTATGCCACGGAGGTATTTAAACATCTCAATCATATCACCTCTATCCCGCCTTTCCTCTAAGGTGTACATATTAAGATCCTTAAGTCTGTCCTCATATGCTTTATAATGAAGACCACTAATCATCTTAGTAGCAACCCTCTGCACCGACTCCATCCTGTTCACATCCTTTTGAAGGTGCGGTCTCCAGAATTGCACACCATACTCCAAATGAGGTCGCACCAAAGACTTATACAGAGGCATTATCACCTCCTTTTTTCTGCTAGCCATTCCTCTCCGTATGCACCCAAGCATCCTTCTAGCTTTTGCCGTCGCCTTTTCTACCTGTTTAGCTACTTTAAAATCATCGGACACAACTACGCCTAGGTCCCGCTCTTCTTTAGTGGACAAAAGTACTTCACCTCCTATACTGTATTGCTCCCTTGGATTGCTGCAGCCCAAATGCATGACCTTACATTTTTTAACATTAAATCCCAGTTGCCAAATTCTAGACCAAGCTTAGCTAGATCCCTCCTCATGTTATCTACACCTTCCTGGGTGTCTACTCTATTGCAGATTTTGGTATCATCCGCAAAGAGGCAAACCTTACCCGACAGCCCTTCCGCTATATCACTAACAAAGATGTTAAAAAGAATCGGACCAAGGACAGATCCCTGGGGCACACCACTGGTAACATCCTTCTCCTCAGAGTGAGCTCCATTTACTTGTACTCTTTGTCGCCTCCCACCCAACCAATTTCTAACCCAAGCAGTAACTTTAGGGTCCATCCCTAGGGTGCTCAGTTTGTTTATAAGTCGCCTGTGAGGAACAGTGTCAAAGGCTTTACTGAAATCTAAATACACCACATCTAGAGCTCTCCCGCGGTCCAACTCCCTGGTCACCCAGTCAAAGAAATCAATCAGATTTGTCTGACAAGACATGCCTCTGGTGAATCCATGCTGCCTCGGATCCTGTAATCCGCTGGACTCCAGAAACATCACTATTTTCTCTTTCAACAGCGTTTCCATTAATTTACTCACCACTGAAGTTAAACTAACCGGCCTGTAGTTTTCAACCACATCCTTACTACCGCTTTTGTGTAAAGGCACCACATGAGCCTCTCTCCAGTCCTTTGGCACCACTCCCGACTCCCAACGAGGCATTGAAAAGGTCAGTCAGTGGAGTTGCTAGAACGTCCCCAAGTTCCCTCAGTATTCTAGGGTGTATCCCATCCGGTCCCATCGCTTTGTCTACTTTAAGTTGAGCTAGTTTCTCACGAACACAGTCTTCTGAAAATTGTTCAAGATGTCCCTCGCTTCTCCAGGACCAAGCAGGAAGTCAGTCCTCACATATGGGTGACGTCGGCGCCGACGGAGCCCTCGCGGAGCAATTTTCCCCAGCTTTCAAAGAAAGCCTTTGGGAATTGCAGCGCGCATGCGCGGTCGCCTTCCCGCCCAAGGGTGCCATCTTAGCCAGTCTTCTTTTTTCCGCGGAGCCCTACAGACGTACCCGTCGTGTCCCCGCGAAAAAGTTGATTTTCTTAATAATTTTCTCTTTTTTCCTTCGGTTCGACGCCGGTCTTTTTCCCGCCTGGACTCGCGACGCCGGTCACGAGTCCTCTTCTTCTTTTTCGGTTTTTCTGACTTAGTCAGTTTCGTTTTCGATTTTTCCCTGGCAGCCCGGTCCTTTGACCTCGCAGGGGCCCCTTTTCCCCCGATGGCTGCCAGTGGTTTCAAGCGGTGTGGTCAGTGTGACCGAAATATGTCACTGACACACACGACAATTGCCTCCGCTGCCTGGGCCCGGATCATGAAGAAATGATCTGTGGGGCCTGCGGCAAAATGTCCTCCAAAGCGTTGAGAAGTCGGCGGCATCAGCGGGATCGGATCTTCGCTGACCCCAGCCGTACCCGGACCTCGTCGGAGGCCTCCGTGTCCAGAGGTTCCAGCTCGGACCGTCGCCGGAGTTCCTCCGACAGGGGTTCTCCCTCCGGGGACCATCGACGGAAGGTGAAACCCGCGAGGGCGGCGTCGGTGGACGCTCCTGGCTCCGCGAGGGCCAGGTCGCATAGCCCCGATAGCCGTCCCGGGTCCATGGAGAAGGAGCACCTCTCGAAGCGACCTCGCCTGGAGTCGGAGCTGCCTGCTCGGGTAAGTCCTGTGGTCCTCCTGGACTCGCCTCCGAGACCGCCGACGTCGGGCCCGACGCCGTCGGGGCCCGAGTCGGGGGCTGCTGGGTCACCTGAGGTCGGACTCAGGTTGACGGCCTTGGAGAGCAGACTGTCTGCCTTCATGGACCAGCAGCGGGCACTGCTCGCTAGCCTCGCTGGCGCCACTGCCCCGACCGCCGGGACGTCGGCGTCTAAGTCGACCCCGGAGACCGAGCCGATCCTCGAGTCCATGCGAACTCGAGTCGATCCTCGGTCGAGGTCACCCTCGGCCTCCCGTTCGGGACCGAGGTCGCCGACGCCGACTCCCTCGGCGTCAGGGCGGCAGGCGCCGCGGCCTGCCCGGGCCGACCCCACCGATTCCTCGTCGGAGTCGGTCTGGGAGTCTGAAGAGGAAGAGTCACCTGATTCTTTTCGGACTCGGTGTGTCCCCTCGGACTCACCCGAGTCCGAACCTCGGAAGCAGTCCCCCTGGAGGATGCCCGGTTCTCGGACTTCGTCAGGGATATGGCCAAGGCTTTGGCCTTCCCTGCGGATCCCGAGGAGGAGCCTCGAGCCGAAGAGCTCGACGCCCTCCAGTATGACTCTCCCGCCAGGGAACACTTTACTGTACCGGTTCCTCCCATGCTGGAACGACTACTCTTCCGCATGTGGGAGAGTCCGGCCTCCTCGCCGGTCCTGAGCAAGCGGGTCGATTCTATCTATCGAGTCCGCAAGAGCCCTGGCTTCCAAAAAGCACAGCTACCACACCATTCCATGGTAGTGGAATCGGCCATGCATCGTCTTAAGAGCCAGAAGATGCACTCCTCGGTGCCTCCTGGCAGGGAGGCCCGTAACCTGGATGGCCTTGGTAAGAAGTGTTTCCAGGGCTCTATGCTTGCGTGTCGTGTCCAGACCTACCAGCTATACATGGGCATGTATCTCCGAGACCTGGCTAAAGAGCTAGCCGGATTCTCCGCTGGTTTGTCCGAGGAACCTTTGCGGAGGTTCCTGGCCTTGTCCACTGGCATTCGGGAATGCTCAAAATTCATATCCCGAGCAGCCTATGATGGCTTTGAAGCATCGGCTCGAGTGGCCGCAGCCGGCATCGGTGCCCGCCGACAGGCTTGGCTTCAGTCGTCTGACCTTGAGCCCTGGGTGCAGGACAAGTTGGTCGATGTCCCCTGCCGAGGCGAAAATCTCTTTGGCAAGCCCATGGCTGAAAAGGCTGCACAAATTGAGACTGAGACTCTCACCAGGACTAGGCTTTCTAGGAAGACCTCCGCCCCTTCCCAGAAAAAGAAGGGCTCGGGAAAGAAGTCCTTTTACCCGAGAAAGGCGGCTGCCTACAAACACTACCCTCAATATCAGGCCCCTGCAGCTCCCCAACAGGGCCAGCAGGCCAAGGGACGGGGTAACGGATCCCATAGGCAGCAAGCCCCCAAGCCTGCACCACCAGCCCCTGCTCAGCAGGGTGGGGGCTTTTGACTCCTTAAGCATAGCCTCTCCCCCTCCGCTGGCTCCTCCCAGCACCGGAGGCCGGCTGGTTCACTTCGCCCACAGGTGGTCCAGCGTCACTTCAGATGCCTGGGTGCTTCAAGTCATAAGAGAAGGCTATCTTCTCCACTTCCACCAAGGCCCTCCCTCCTATTTCCCGGGAGAACCTCCACGACTCCCTTTGCACAGGGACTTACTCCTTCAGGAGTTAGCAGGTCTTCTACAGGAACAGGCGGTGGAACCGGTGCCCCACCACCTGAGAGGTCAAGGCTTTTATTCCAGGTACTTTCTAGTACCAAAAAGGACAGGAGGCCTCAGACCCATCCTGGACTTGCGCAACCTCAACAGGTTCCTCGTGCGGGAAAAGTTCAAAATGCTTACCCTTGGAATCCTTCTGCCCTACCTCCAGCAGGGAGATTGGCTATGCTCCTTGGATCTAAAGGATGCCTACACGCACATCCTCATCCACCCAAGCCACCGCCAATACCTAAGGTTTGTGGTGGCAGGAAATCATTACCAGCACAGAGTACTGCCCTTTGGCCTGTCCTCCGCACCGCGAGTCTTCACAAAATGTCTCGCGGTGGTGGCGGCCCATCTCCGGCTTCACGGCCTCTGTCTTTCCGTACCTCGACGACTGGCTCATCAGAGCAGCGTCCACTCCGGAGGTCACCAGCGCCACACGCCGCACGGTGACTCTTCTGCAGTACTTGGGCTTTGTTATAAACTTCGCAAAGTCCACTTTGCTCCCCTCACAGGATCTCGAGTTCATCGGCGCAAGGCTGCACACTCCTCAGGCACGAGCGTTCCTACCGCTCGACAGGGCTCAACGGCTCATGGACCTAGCCGACCGTTTTCGCAGCCAGCCCCTGGTCTCCGCCAGGCGCTTCCTGAGACTACTCGGCCATATGGCTTCCACCGTCCATGTGACCCCCAATGCCCGCCTGAATATGCGGCCTGCTCAATGGTGTCTCCGCAAGCAGTGGCAACAAGCCACAGGCGGCCTAGCAGACCTAGTGCGCGTCTCCGAGCCGCTGACCTCGTCTCTCCAGTGGTGGCTTCATCGGCCGAACCTGGTACTCGGCATGCCTTTTCAGTCACCTCAGCCGGCCCAGGTGCTGACAACAGATGCATCCCTCCTGGGCTGGGGAGCACATTGCCAAGGGGCACGTACTCAGGGCCTCTGGACCACGTGGGAGTCTGCTCAGCAGATCAACTTCCTGGAGCTCAGAGCGATCCGCCTGGCTCTCAAGGCCTTCTCCCACCTGACCTCTCACCAGTCCGTCCTTGTCCAGACGGACAATCAAGTTGCCATGTTCTACGTGAACAAGCAGGGGGGCACGGGCTCCTTCCTTCTCTGTCGGGAAGCACAGAAGCTCTGCTCTTGGGCCGTCTGTCACGGCGTCCTTCTCAAGGCAGTCTATCTCCCAGGCCAAGAAAATTGCCTGGCGGACAAACTCAGCAGGATCCTCCAGCCACACGAGTGGCGCCTGGATCCCTTGGTAGTTCAGAAGCTCTTTCTAAAGTGGGGCCTCCCCACGATGGATCTCTTTGCCAGCCCTCTCAACCGGCAACTTCCTCGCTTCTGCTCTCGTCAGCCACATCCCCTTCGGGTTGCGGCAGACGCTTTTCTACTCTCATGGTCGGAGAGCCTTCTGTATGCTTTTCCTCCCATCCCGCTAGTCTCTCGAACTCTTTTCAAGGTTCTCCGAGACAAAGCCTTCATGATCCTGGTGGCCCCTCGCTGGCCCAGACAGCCGTGGTTTCCACTCCTGCTGCAATTAGCGGTAGAGGATCCATTCCCTCTGGGGTTACAACCGGATCTCCTCACTCAGGATCAGGGGTCTCTGCTACACCCCAACCTCAGATCTCTCAATCTAATGGCCTGGCTGCTGAGAGGGTAGTCCTTGCTCCCCTTCTCCTGCCGGCAGAGGTGGAAGAGGTCGTCCTAGCTTCTCGGCGCCCTTCTACCCGCAAATGCTACGCCCTTAAATGGCGTCGCTTTTCCGTTTGGTGTACCCAACAGTCTCAGGATCCCTTCTCCTGCCCGGTGTCGGTGATCCTGCAGTACTTGCTATACCTCTCTAATCTGGGACTTAAGTCCAACTCCGTCAAAGTTCACCTCAGTGCTCTTTCAGCACATCATGTGCCGGTGGACGGCAGACCTCTTTCCAGCGACCCTCTTGTGGCGAGGTTTCTCCGAGGTCTCCTTCTGCTTAAACCACCTCTGCGCCCGCCAGCGCCTGACTGGGATCTGAATGTGGTTTTACAGCGGATCACCTGTCCGCCTTTTGAACCTATGGCTACCTGTCCTCTCCGTTTTCTTTCTTGGAAAACATTGTTCTTGATAGCCCTCACTTCCGCTAGACGCGTAAGTGAATTGCAGGCCCTCGTGTCTGATCCCCCTTACACTCGGTTCTACAAAAATAGGGTAGTCCTGCGGACTCACCCAAAACTTCTCCCAAAAGTGGTCTCCCCTTTTCACATCAATCAGGAGGTGGTACTTCCGACCTTCTTTCCCAGACCACACTCCAGCCGAGCTGAAACGGTCCTCCATACCCTGGACTGTAGAAGGGCGTTGAACTTCTACCTTGACCGTACGCGGGAGCACCGTAAAGCTGCTCAGCTTTTTGTGTCTTTTGACCCCAATAAATTGGGGCTCCCTGTCTCCAAGCGTACTCTGTCCATCTGGGTTGCGGACTGTATCACTTGGGCTTATGGGGCAGACGGACTCTCCTTGGAAGGTCGAGTCACGGCTCATTGCGTTCGGGCAAAGGCTACGTCAGTGGCTTACCTCCGCTCTGTTCCGCTGGCAGACATCTGCCGGGCCGCTACTTGGTCTTCGAGCCAGACTTTTGCGGTCCATTACTGTCTCGAGAGGGAGTCCCGCAGGGACAGTGCTTTCGGACAGGCAGTCCTCCGTAATCTCTTTGAGGTTTGAGCAACTCCTACCCTCCATCCCGGATGTGGGCTACCGGTGGGTAATAATTCAGCGAAGATTCCTTCCTTCTGTGCTGCTGAGCTAGAGGGAGCTCATTTTTGTGCTTAGGGTCTCCGGTAGCCTTAAGCTTGGGAGTCCCATATGTGAGGACTGACTTCCTGCTTGGTCCTGGAGAAAGCGTAGTTACTCACCTGTAACAGGTGTTCTCCAGGAGCAGCAGGAATCAGTCCTCACAACCCTCCCTCCTCCCCGTGGAGTTGCAATCATCTGCTTAAGTTTTTTTGCAAATTTTTATGCTGTCTTTTTTAGCTATGTCATCTGACTGGCTAAGATGGCACCCTTGGGCGGGAAGGCGACCGCGCATGCGCGCTGCAATTCCCAAAGGCTTTCTTTGAAAACTGGGGAAAATTGCTCCGCGAGGGCTCCGTCGGCGCCGACGTCACCCATATGTGAGGACTGATTCCTGCTGCTCCTGGAGAACACCTGTTACAGGTGAGTAACTACGCTTTCTCTTCTTATTTGTGGGTGTTTTCTGAGGTCCTGCTCCTGGTTCTTCATCTGTGAACACAGAACAAAAATATTTGTTAAGCAATTCCGCTTTATCCTTATCAGCTTCTACATATTCCCCCCCTGCGCCCTTGAGTCTGACAATACCACTTTTGCCCTTCCTCTTCTCACTAATATATCTGAAAAATGTCTTATTCCCCCTTTTTATTGCATTGGCTATTTCCTCCTCCTTTTGAATCTTTGCCTTCTTGACTACTTTGCTAGCTTCTCTAAGTTTTTCCAAATACAGATGCCTGTCTTCCTCTCTCTGTGATCTCTTGTATTTCATGAAGACCTCCCTCTTTTTCTTCACTTTTTCAGCTACTTCCTTCGAAAACCATAGCGGTCTCCTGTTCCTTTTGCCTTTATTTACCTTTTTAACAAAAAGGTTGGTTGCCTTTAAAATACCCCCTTTCAGTTTTGCCCACTGTTTTTCTACATCCCACAGCTGTTCCCATCCCACTAACGACTCCCTGAGGTATTGGCCCATCTTTGCAAAGTTAGTCTTCCTAAAGTCTAAGATCTTCACCTTGGAATGGATTCTAACAGCCCTAGTCCTAATACTGAACCACACCATCTGGTGATCACTGGATGCAAAATGATCTCCCACTACAACATCAGAAACACTTTCTCCATTGGTAAGCACCAAGTCCAGTATGGCCCCTTCACGTGTGGGGTCTGTTACCAATTACCTGTATACTGCCCATTTAGAACCCATTACCCCTAAACTATACCCATAGAAATCAACATAATCTAATCCAAAAAACTCTTGATTTCTCACATGTATCCTACTGTAGGAACTGACCTAATCCATATTCCTATTATTCATTTATGATTTTTTAAATTTTTAAAGTGTTACATTTTTGTTGGATCACTCACCATGAGAAGGAAACATTTCCTCTCTTGAAGTGAGCCCTCCTTTTTAATCAATTATAAATGACCCCTAACAGGCCATAACCGGACAAAACAATACTTATTGCCGTCCTTACCAGTCCAAAATACACCTTAAAACTTCAAAACCAAGCCATACCAAAATGAGCAAGGAAAGTGTACTTAGCTTAGTCCTATGCCAAAAAAGGGCGATGTTTAAACCTCCAAGCAGCGGTACAAAGTGAGGCCTGCATCCAACTTCCTGCTCTCCCCCACCGGGAGTAGCTTAACAGTCCGGCCCACTACCGACCTCAAAAATAGGTGCAAAAACCCTTCTTCAGCCAATGCACACGAGGTTTAACACTTTAAAAATTTAAAAAATCATAAATGAATAATAGGGATATGGATTAGGTCAGTTCCTACAGTAGGATACATGTGAGAAATCAAGAGTCATTTAGAACCCATAGCAAACCCGCCGTATCCTGACAGCATTACCAGGACTCACAAAGCACCATACCCTACCTATTTCCCATTAGCCCCTGCGGGCTTAACAGAGACGCGAGGGAGACACTCTCCCTTCGCGAATCTGAAAGCCCTTGCAGAGGGGCTCAGCAAGCAGAGGAGGCCCCGCGGGACACTTCATTCTGCTGCTGCTGCGGCGGCAGCGGCAGCAGCCAGAGCCAGCTTTTTTTTTTAAAATGTAATTTTAAAAAAAGCAGAATGTTCTTTGCGCGGGGCCCCCTGAAACGCGGGGCCCTGTGCAAAAAACATTCTTGCTCAATGGACGGGCCGGCCCTGATCTGGGGTTTGTCCCATATCACCCCAACCCAAAGGTTGGAGTTCATCGGTGCTGTAATAGATACTCAACAGTCCAGGGGCCTGCCTTCCTCTAGATCGCATGAACAGACTGTTGGACCTAGCCACCCACATGACCAAGCAGAAGACTACAATGGCTTGAGCCTTCCTGTGCCTTTTAGGCTATATGGCATCCATAGTGCATATAATACCACATGCAAGACTGCATATGTAAATGATAAGAACATAAGAACATAAGAACATAAGATATGCCATACTGGGTCAGACCAAGGTCCATCAAGCCCAGTATTCTGTTTCCAACAGTGGCCAATCTAGGTCATACGTACCTAGCAGTTTCCCCAAGGGACACAGGTTCCACAATGCTTGTATTGGTTCAAGCATTGATATCCTGGGTCCCTTCTTAATAATGGTTTATGGACCTTTCCTCCAGGAACTTGTCCAAACCTTTTTTAAACCCAGCTACACTAACAGCCTTTACTACATCCTCCGGTAACAAATTCCAGAGTTTGATTACACGTTGAGTGAAAAAATATTTTCTTTTATTAGTCTTAAATAGTTTACCCTGTAGCTTCATTGCATGTCCCCTAGTCTTTCTATATTCTGATAAGGTAAACAATCGATCTACGTTTACCCGTTCCACTCCGTTCATTAATTTATAGACTTCTATCATATCTCCCCTCAGCCGTCTCTTTTCCAGGTTAAAGAGCCCCAACCTTTTTAGCCTTTCTTCATAGGAGTAGCCTTCCATCCCCTTTACCATTTTGGTGGCTCTTCTCTGAACCTTTTCTAAAATTGCTATATCCTTTTTAAGATATGGCGACCAGAATTGCACACAATATTCAAGGTGCGGTCTCACCATGGAACGATAGAGAGGCATTATAATATCTTTTGTTTTATTTTCCATTCCTTTCCTTATCATACCTAGCATTCTATTTGCTCTCTTGGCCGCCGCTGCACACTGGGCCGAGGGTTTTAACATGGTATCCACAAGGACGCCTAAATCTTTTTCTTGGGTGGTGGTTCCTAATGTGGAACCTTGCATCGTGTAACCATAGTTTGGGTTGTTCTTCCCTAGGTGCATAACCTTGCACTTCTCCACATTAAATTTCATCTGCCATTTTGATGCCCAGTCTTCCAATTTATCAAGATCCTCTTGCAATTTTCCACAATCCTCCTGGGTTTTAACAACTTTAAATAGTTTTGTGTCATCAGCAAATTTGATAACCTCACTCGTTATTCCACTTTCCAGGTCATTTATGAATATGTCAAAAAGCAGCGGACCCAGCACAGATCCCTGGGGTACACCACTATTCACCTTTCTCCATTGGGAAAATTGGCCATTTAGCCCTACCCTCTGCTTTCTATCTTTTAACCAGTTCCTGATCCACAGTAGTACACTGCCTCCTATCCCATGACTCTTTAGTTTTGCCAAAAGTCTCTCATGAGGGACCTTGTCAAAGGCTTTCTGAAAGTCCAGATACACAATATCAACCGACTCACCTTTGTCCACCTGTTTATTCACTCCTTCAAAAAACATAACAGATTAGTAAGACAAGATCTTCCTTGTCTAAAGCCATGTTGGCTGTCTCCCATTAGGTCATGACTATCTATATGCTGAGTAATTTTATTCTTTATGATGGTTTCTACCATTTTTCCCGGTACTGATGTCAGGCTCACCGGTCTGTAGTTTCCCGGATCACCCCTCGAACCCTTTTTAAAAATTGGTGTTACATTGGCGATCCTCCAATCCTCAGGTATTAGAGATGATTTTAATGATAGTTCACAGATTACTGATAGCAGGTCTGCAATCTCAAATTTCAGTTCTTTCAACACCCTTGGATGTATACCATCCGGCCCAGGTGATTTGCTACTCTTCAGTTTATCTAATAGTTGTAAGACATCTTCCCGATGTATCGATATTTCCTTCAATTCTTCCACACCTTTAAATACCACTTCAGTCGTGGGTAACATCCCTACATCTTCCTCAGTAAAGACCGAAGCAAAGAATTCATTCAGTCTCTCCGCTATCGCCTTGTCGCCTCTTAGTGCTCCTTTAACCCCTTTATCATCTAATGGACCAACTGACTCTCTCACGGGTTTTTTGCTACGAATGTACTTGAAAAAGTCTTTATTTCGCGTTTTTGCTTCCGCAGCAAGCTTCTTCTCAAATTCTCTCTTTGCCTGCCTTATCAATGCCTTGCATTTGACTTGCCAGTGCTTGTGCTGTTTCCAGGTTTCATCATTTGGCTCTTTTTTCCATTTCTTGAAAGATGCTTTTTTGGCAACAACAGCCTCTCTGACCTCAGCTTTAAACCATGCTGGCAATTTTTTGGACTTCCTTCCACTTTTCTTAAAGCGTGGAATACAGCTGGTCTGGGCTTCCAAGATAGTATTTTTCAACAACACCCAAGCTTGATGTACGTCTTTAACCTTTGCAACTGCTCCTTTTAGTTTTTTCTTAACTGTTTTCCTCATTCTATCATAGTCTCCCTTTCGAAAGTTAAAGGGTAGTACTGTGGATTTCCTTACTATCCCTCCTCCACTAATTAAATCAAAGGCGATCATGCTATGATCACTATTGCCAAGTGGCCCCAACACCCTTATCTCTTGCACTACATCTGGTGTTCCACTAAGGACTAGGTCTAATATTGCTTCCCCTCTGGTCGGTTCATGAACCAGCTGCTCCAAGAAGCAGTCATTTATTTCATCTAGGAACTTTATCTCCCTAGCATGTCCTGTTGTGACACTGACCCAGTCGATGCCGGGGTAATTGAAATCACCCATTATTATTACTGCACTGTAACTTTTGCTAGCTTCCTTGATTTCTTTGAGCATTTCATCATCCATTTGTTCATTCTGGCCAGGCGGACGATAGTACACCCCCACTGCCATCGCCTTCCCCTTTTTACATGGAATTTCAATCCATAGAGATTCTACAGCAAATTTTGTTTCTTGCAAAACTTTAATCCTTTCTGACTCAATGCCCTCTCTAACATAGAGCGCAACCCCTCCACCAATTTGATCAGCTCTATCATTTCGATATAGTTTGTACCCAGGTATCACAGTGTCCCACTGGTTGTCCTCCTTCCACCATGTCTCTGATATTCCAATCATATCTAACCTCTCGTTTAGTGCTATATATTCTAACTCTCCCATCTTGTTTTGTAGACTTCTAGCATTTGCATACAAGCATTTTAGAGACTGTATTTTATTCATATTAATTTGGCTATTGGTAGACATGGGTAATTTGGGATCTTTAAGTTCTGTCTGCTCCATACTCGAGGGCATTTGGGCTACTTTACTCTTTTTTGGAACCTCTCTGCTTTTTGTAGTATCCTTCAAGGATACATTCTTCCGAACCATGCGCTCTTGGGCGACTGTCGGCTTTCCCCTATTATCTAGTTTAAAAGCTGCTCTATCTCCTTTTTAAAGGTTAATGCCAGCAGCCTGGTTCCATCCCGGTTAAGGTGAAGCCCATCCCTTCGGAAGAGCCCCTCCTTTCCCCAGAATGTTCCCCAGTTCCTAACAAATCCGAACCCCTCATCTCTGCACCATTGTCTCATCCACGCATTGAGACTCCGGAGCTCTGCCTGCCTATTGGGTCCTGCGCGTGGAACGGGAAGCATTTCGGAGAACGCTACCCTGGAAGTTCTGGATTTCAACTTCCTACCTAAAAGCCTCAATTTAGCTTCCAGAACCTCCCTACCACATTTTCCTATGTCATTGGTACCAACATGTACCAAGACAGCAGACTCCTCCCCAGCACTATCTAAGACGTTATCTAGGTGGCGTGTGAGGTCCGCTACCTTCGCACCAGGCAGGCATGTTACCAGGCGATCCTCACGTCCACCAGCCACCCAGCTATCTACATGCCTAATGATCGAATCACCAACTATAACTGCTGTCCTAACCCTTCCCGCATGGGCACTTGGCCCTGGAGAAACCTCCTCGGTGCGAGAGGGGTTTACATCACCTGGAGGACAGGTCCTAGTTACAGGATCACTTCCTGCCACACCAGGGTGATGCTCTCCTGTCACGTGACCTCTCTCCTCCATGGCAACAGGGATGCTGCCAGACTGGAGGTGGGACTTCAGGACTATATCCCTGTAGGTCTCGTCTATGTACCTCTCTGTCTGTCTTATGTTTTCCAAGTCTGCTACTCTAGCCTCTAGAGAACGGACTCGTTCCCTGAGAGCAGAGAGCTCCTTGCACCTAGTGCACACGTAAGACCTCTCACCAGCTGGGAGAAAATCATACATGTGACACTCAATGCAAAAGACTGGAAAGCCCACATCCCGCTGCTGGACTGCTGTCTGCATCTTAGTTTTAAGTTTGTGTTTAGATCTTTAAGTTCTATATGTACTAAAGGGTGCAATGGATATTTATACCACTAAAACAGTACCTAAGAAGTTTAATATACCTTGTTCACCTGAAGCTTAATTAATCTCAGGTCCTTGGTGTATGACTGATTTGGGTAATGAGCTTCACCTGAGAGCACCTCCTGTCTTTTAAGTTGTGCAAGTACCTATAAAGCTGTGATTTTCCCAGGGGAGGGAGGGAGGGATATAACACTTATTAAAAAAGGGCTGCTACACAGTACCTTGTCCTGTGCTGCTGAGGAAAACTATATTCTGATTTGATTTAAATTATAGCTCTTTGCTGCTACTAGGCTCTAACCTATTATGAAATTTAAACTACAAGCTCTCTGCTGGATTCTAAATTTAACCAGAAAGCTCTCTTCTGTGTTTTAATTTGAAACTAAAAGTACTTTGCTGATGCTAGGCCCTGAGTGACTATGAAATTTAAACTACAGCTGTCTACTGGGTATGAAAGGTAACCAGAAAGTTCTCTTCTGTGTTTTTAAATTGAATCTTAAACTGTTGCTACTAGGCCCTGACTGATTTAACAAAAAAAAAATAGTGGGTTCACAGATTAATTAGCTTTAAAAGAAAAAAATTCCTTTCAGAAAAATTCCCAGAAGTATATACTCACAATTTCAGATTTCTCTCCAGAAGTAACAGCCCCCCTTTCCAGTCCTTCAAGACTGATACAATGGACCTTCTCATCCCAGTGGACCCAGGCCACAGGGAATCTATGGGATATCATTCAAGTAACCCGCCCTCTAGCCGAATCACTCTTCTGGTGGTGTACCCCAACAAATCTTCTTGTAGGGTCACCTTTTCAGATACCCCAACCTCAACACATCCTGACTACAGATGTGTCCAAGCTTGGTTGTGGAGCCCATCTAGATTCCATCTCCACACAAGGTCTGTGGACAGCCCAGGAATCAACTCGACAAATCAACCTCGAGCTTCGAGCAATCACGAATGCCCTCCAAGCTTTCCATCACAAATCAGGTGGCAGTGTTCTACGTAAACAAACAAGGGGGAACAGACTCTCTTCCTCTATGCGAAGAAGCCTGTCGCCTATGGAACTCCGCCATTCTCCATCGCATGCACCTCTGTGCAGTATATATTCCAGAAGAGATCAATCACTTGGCGGACAAACTGAGTATGATCTTACACGAGTGGACCCTAAATCCAGACACGGTGGCACAGATCTTCAAAACCTGGGGGACCCCAGTCATCGATCTCCTTGTCACTCCACAGAACTCTCAACTTCCACAGTTCTGCTCCAGGATACCATCCAACTTAGCTTGGCATCTGATGCCTTCCTGATTCACTGGGGGCTGGGAACTGCTATATGACTTCCCTCCCATACCCCTGATCCCAAAGACCCACCTCAAACTCCAAGCAGACAAGGAAACTATGATCCTCATAGCCCCCTGCTGGCCCTGTCAGCCTTGGTTTCCCCTCCCACTTCAGCTGACACAGACTCCCTCCGATCCCATTGGGATCCAACCCAGGTCTTCTATCTCAGGACAATGGAACAGTCCTACTACACCCCAATCTGCGGTCTGTCTGCCTGACTGCATGGATGCTGAAAGGATGATTTTTCAACATCTACAACTTTCCGCATCAGTGAAAGATGTCCTCCTTTCTTCCAGAAAGCCCTCTACCAGGCAAACATACTCTTTCAAATAGCATAGATGGGCTTCAGTCCTTTTGAGGCATCAGTACCTATGCTTCTTCAATACCTTCTACATCTATCCTTTTTGGGACTCAAAACAAATTCAATATGTGTTCACCTTACTGCTATTTTAGCTTTTCATAAACCTGTCTGTGGTCAACCCATCTCCACAGGTCCCTCTAGTGGCACATTTTATGAGAGTCCTACTCCTCTCCAAGTTACCTATTCGACCTCCCCCAGTAGAGTGGGATCTTAATGAGGTATTGGCTCAGCTTCTCAAACCTCTGTTTGAACCCTTAGCAACTACCCATCTACAATACTTGTCTTGGAAAGTTATATTCTCCAGGACCAAGCAGGAAGTCAGTCCTCACTTATGGGTGACGTCGGCGCCGACGGAGCCCTCGCGGAGCAATTTTCCCCAGCTTTCAAAGAAAGCCTTTGGGAATTGCAGCGCGCATGCGCGGTCGTCTTCCCGCCCGAGGGTGCCATCTTAGCCAGTCTTCTTTTTTCCGCGGAGCCCTACAGACGTCCCCGTCTTGTCCCCGCGAAAAAGTTGATTTTCTTCTTTATTTTATCCTTTTTTCCTTCGGTTCGACGCCGATCTTTTTCCCGCCCGGACTCGTGACGCCGGTCGCGAGTCCTCTTACTTTTTTCGGTTTTTCTGACTTAGTCAGCATTCGTTTTCGGTTTTTCCCTGGCAGCCCGGTCCTTTGACCTCGCAGGGGCCCTTTTTCCCCCGATGGCTGCCAGTGGGTTTAAGCGGTGTGGTCGGTGTGACCGAAATATGTCACTAACTGACACACACGACTTTTGCCTCCGCTGCCTGGGCCCGGATCATGAGGAACTGATCTGTGGGCCCTGCAGCAAAATGTCCTCAAAGGCGTTGAGAAGTCGGCGGCATCAGCGTGAGAGAATCTTCGCTGACCCCAGCCGTACCCGGACCTCGTCGGAGGCCTCCGCGTCGAAAGGCTCCAGCTCGGACCGTCGCCGGAGTTCCTCCGACCGGGGTTCTCCCTCCGGGGACCATCGTCGGAAGGTGAAACCCGCGAGGGCGGCGTCGGTGGACGCTCCTGGTTCCGCGAGGGCCAGGTCGCATAGCCCCGACAGCCGCCCCGGGTCCTTGGAGAAGGAACACATCCCGAAGCGACCTCGCCTGGAGTCGGAGATGCCTGCCCGGGTAAGTCCTGTGGTCCTTCTGGACTCGCCTCCGCGACAGCCGACGTCGGGCCCGACGCCGTCGGGGCCCGAGTCGGGGGCTGCTGGGTCACCTGAGCTCGGACTCAGGTTGACGGCCTTGGAGAGCAGACTGTCTGCCTTCATGGACCAGCAGAGGGCACTGCTCGCTGGCTTCGCTGGCGCCGCTGCCCCGACCGCCGGGACGTCGACGTCCAAGTCGACCCCGGAGACCGAGCCGATCCTCGAGTCGATGAGAACTCGAGTCGATCCTCGGTCGAGGTCACCCTCGGCCTCCCGTTCGGGACCGAGGTCGCCGACGCCGACTCCCTCGGCGTCGGGGCGGCTGGCGCCGCACCTTGCCCGGGCCGACCCCACCGAGTCCTCGTCGGAGTCGGTCTGGGAGTCTGAGGAGGAAGAGTCGCCTGATTCTTTCCGGACTCGGTGTGTCCCATCGGACTCACCGGAGTCCGAGCCTCGGAAGCAGTCCCCCCCGGAGGATGCCCGGTTCTCGGACTTCGTTAGGGATATGGCCAAGGCTTTGGCCTTCCCTGCGGATCCCGAGGAGGAGCCTCGAGCCGAAGAGCTCGACGCCCTCCAGTATGACTCTCCCGCGAGGGAACACTTTACTGTACCGGTTCCTCCTATGCTGGAACGACTACTCTTCCGCATGGGGGAGAGTCCGGCCTCCTCGCCGGTCCTGAGCAAGCGGGTCGATTCTATCTATCGAGTCCGCAAGAGCCCTGGCTTTCAAAAGGCACAGCTGCCACACCATTCCATGGTAGTGGAATCGGCCATGCATCGTCTTAAGAGCCAGAAGATGCACTCCTCGGTGCCTCCTGGAAGGGAGGCCCGTAACCTGGATGGCCTTGGCAAGAAGTGTTTCCAGGGCTCTATGCTCGCATGTCGTGTCCAGACTTACCAGCTATACATGGGCATGTATCTCCGGGATCTGGCTAAAGAGCTAGCCGGATTCTCCGCTGGTCTGTCCGAGGAACCCTTGCGGAGGTTCCTAGCCTTGTCCACTGGCATTCGGGAATGCTCAAAGTTCATGTCCCGAGCAGCCTATGATGGCTTTGAAGCATCGGCTCGAGTGGCCGCAGCCGGCATCGGTGCCCGCCGACAGGCTTGGCTTCAGTCGTCAGACCTTGAGCCCTGGGTGCAGGACAAGTTGGTCGATGTCCCCTGCCGAGGCGAAAACCTCTTTGGCAAGCCCATGGCGGAAAAGGCTGCGCAAATTGAGACTGAGACTCTCACCAGGACCAGGCTTTCTAGGAAGACCTCCGCCCCTTCCCAGAAAAAGAAGGGCTCGGGGAAAAAGTCCTTTTACCCGAGGAAGGCGGCTGCCTACAAACAATACCCCCATTATCAGGCCCCTGCAGCTCCCCAACAGGGCCAGCAGGCCAAGGGACGGGGTAACGGGTCCCGTAGGCAGCAAGCCCCCAAGCCTGCACCACCAGCCCCTGCTCAGCAGGGTGGGGGTTTTTGACTCACACAGCATAGCCTTTCCCCCCCCGCTGGTTCCTCCCAGCACCGGTGGCCGGCTGGTTCACTTCGCCCACAGGTGGTCCAGCATCACCGCAGATGCCTGGGTGCTTCAAGTCGTGCGAGACGGCTATCTTCTCCACTTCCACCAGGTCCCTCCCTCCTATTTTCCGGGAGAACCTCCACGACCCCCTCTGCACAGGGAATTGCTCCTTCAGGAGTTAGCAGGTCTTCTGCAGGAACAGGCGGTGGAACCGGTGCCACACCACCTGAGAGGTCAAGGCTTTTATTCCAGGTATTTTCTGATACCAAAGAGAACAGGGGGCCTCAGACCCATCCTGGACTTGCGCAACCTCAACAAGTTCCTTGTGCGGGAGAAGTTCAAAATGCTTACCCTTGGAATCCTTCTGCCCTACCTCCAGCAGGGAGATTGGCTATGCTCCTTGGATCTAAAGGATGCCTACACGCACATCCTCATCCACCCAAGCCACCGCCAATACCTGCGGTTTGTGGTGGCAGGAAATCATTACCAGTACAGAGTACTGCCCTTTGGCCTGTCCTCCGCACCGCGAGTCTTCACAAAATGTCTCGCGGTCGTGGCGGCCCATCTCCGGCTTCACGGCCTCTATGTCTTTCCGTACCTCGACGACTGGCTCATCAGAGCAGCGTCCGCTCGGGAGGTCACCGACGCCACGCGCCGCACGGTGACTCTTCTGCAGCACTTGGGCTTTGTTATAAACTTCGCAAAGTCCACTTTGCTCCCCTCACAGGATCTCGAGTTCATCGGCGCAAGGCTGCACACTCCTAAGGCGCGAGCATACCTACCGCTCGACAGGGCTCAACGGCTCATGGACCTAGCCGACCGCTTTCGCAGCCAGCCCCTGGTCTCCGCCAGGCGCTTCCTGAGACTACTCGGCCATATGGCTTCCACCGTCCATGTGACCCCCAATGCCCGCCTGAATATGCGGTCTGCTCAATGGTGTCTCCGCCAGCAGTGGCGACAAGCCACAGGCGGCCTAGCAGACCTAGTGCGCGTCTCCGAGCCGCTGATCTCGTCTCTCCGGTGGTGGCTCCGGCAGCCGAACCTAATATTCGGAATGCCTTTCCAGTCACCTCAGCCGACCCGGGTGCTGACCACCGATGCATCCCTCCTGGGCTGGGGAGCACATTGCCAAGAGGCACGTACTCAGGGCCTCTGGACCACGTGGGAGTCTGCTCAGCAGATCAACTTCCTGGAGCTCAGGGCGATCCGCCTAGCTCTCAAGGCCTTCTCCCACCTGACTTCCCACCAGTCCGTCCTTGTCCAGACGGACAATCAAGTTGCCATGTTCTACGTGAACAAGCAGGGGGGCACGGGCTCCTTCCTCCTCTGCCGGGAGGCACAGAAGCTCTGCTCTTGGGCCGTCAGTCACGGCATTCTCCTCAAGGCAGTTTATCTCCCGGGCCAAGAAAATTGCCTTGCGGACAAACTCAGCAGGGTCCTCCAGCCGCACGAGTGGCGTCTGGATCCCTTGGTAGTTCGGAAGCTCTTCCTCCGGTGGGGCCTCCCCACGGTGGATCTCTTTGCCAGTCCTCACAACCGGCAGCTTCCTCGCTTCTGCTCTCGTCAGCCACACCCCCTTCGGGTTGCGGCGGACGCCTTTCTGATCTCATGGTCGGGGAGCCTTCTGTACGCTTTCCCTCCCATCCCGCTAGTCTCTCGGACTCTTTTCAAGGTTCTCCGAGACAAAGCCTTCATGATCCTGGTGGCCCCTCGCTGGCCCAGGCAGCCGTGGTTTCCGCTCCTGCTGCAACTGGCGGTGGAGGATCCAATCCCTCTGGGGGTACAACCGGATCTCCTCACTCAGGATCAGGGGTCCCTACTGCACCCCAACCTCAGGTCTCTCAACCTCATGGCCTGGCTGCTGAGAGGGTAGTCCTTGCTCCCCTTCTCCTGCCGGCGGAGGTGGAGGAGGTCGTCTTGGCTTCGCGACGGCCTTCTACCCGCAAATGCTACGCCCTTAAATGGCGTCGCTTTGCAGTCTGGTGTACCCAACAGTCTCAGGATCCCTTCTCCTGCCCGGTGTCGGTGATCTTGCAGTACTTGCTGCACCTCTCTAATCTGGGACTTAAGTCCAACTCCGTCAAAGTTCACCTCAGTGCTCTTTCAGCACATCATGTGCCGGTGGACGGCAGACCTCTCTCCAACGACCCTCTCGTAGCGAGGTTTCTCCGAGGTCTCCTTCTACTTAAACCACCTCTGCGCCCGCCAGCGCCTGACTGGGACCTGAATGTGGTTTTGCAGCGGATCACCTGTCCGCCTTTTGAACCTATGGCTACCTGTTCTCTCCGTTTTCTGTCTTGGAAGACACTGTTCTTGATAGCCCTCACTTCCGCTAGACGCGTAAGTGAATTGCAGGCCCTCGTGTCTGATCCCCCTTACACTAGGTTCTACAAGAATAGGGTAGTCCTACGGACTCACCCGAAATTTCTGCCTAAAGTGGTCTCCCCTTTTCACATCAATCAGGAGGTGGTACTTCCAACCTTCTTTCCCAGACCACACTCCAGCCGAGCTGAGACGGTCCTCCATACCCTGGACTGTAGAAGGGCATTGAACTTCTACCTTGACCGTACGCGGGAGCACCGTAAAGCTGCTCAGCTTTTTGTGTCTTTTGACCCCAATAAATTGGGGCTCCCGGTCTCCAAGCGTACTCTGTCCATCTGGGTTGCGGACTGTATCTCTTGGGCTTATGGGGCAGCCGGACCCTCCTTAGAAAATCGAGTCACGGCTCATTGCGTTCGGGCAAAGGCCACGTCAGTGGCTTACCTCCGCTCTGTTCCGCTGGCAGACATCTGCCGGGCCGCTACTTGGTCTTCGAGCCAGACTTTTGCGGTCCATTACTGTCTCGAGAGGGAGTCCCGTAGGGACAGTGCTTTCGGACAGGCAGTCCTCCGTAATCTCTTTGAGGTCTGAGCAACTCCTACCCTCCATCCCGGATGTGGGCTACCGGTGGGTGATAATTCAGCGAAGATTCTATCCTTCTGTGCTGCTGAGCTAGAGGGAGCTCATTTTTGTGCTTAGGGTCTCCGGTAGCCTTGAGCTTGGGAGTCCCATAAGTGAGGACTGACTTCCTGCTTGGTCCTGGAGAAAGCGTAGTTACTCACCTGTAACAGGTGTTCTCCAGGAGCAGCAGGAATCAGTCCTCACTACCCTCCCTCCTCCCCTTGGAGTTGCAATCGTCTGCTTATGTTCTTTTTGCAAATTTTTATGCTGTCTTTTTTTAGCTATGTCATCTGACTGGCTAAGATGGCACCCTCGGGCGGGAAGACGACCGCGCATGCGCGCTGCAATTCCCAAAGGCTTTCTTTGAAAGCTGGGGAAAATTGCTCCGCGAGGGCTCCGTCGGCGCCGACGTCACCCATAAGTGAGGACTGATTCCTGCTGCTCCTGGAGAACACCTGCTACAGGTGAGTAACTACGCTTTCCTCATCGCCCTGACATCAGCCAGGTGCATCAGTGAACTGCAAACCTTAGTGGCCCATCCACCATATACCAGATTCCATACAGTTGGTCGGGCCTTGCCTGTCCCTTGGCAGGAGGTAATGGATGGCGCTGTAGGTAAGAATGACTAACTGGCTGGCAGTTATGGCACCATCGTGTGGGCTACTCCTTGTCCTCTAGGGGTTGAGCAGTGGCTGTGTTCCCTGTTGGGGGCTGGTGAGGTCATTTCTGAGAGGAGAGCTGCTGGAGTCTGGATTTTCCTTCTCGGAATTCTTTTCCTTTTTACAATAAGCCTGGTCATCTGGTGTAGAAATTCAGACCCTATGGCATCTTGGTTCCCCCTCCGTTTGCAGTCTCATGAGGGGCAGGCTGAGAGTGGAAACCCTGTTTGATTGCCTATGTCTAAGCGTTCCCAGTGACAGGCACCCCCTGGAGATGAGGATCAACTGTGACTTGAATTCAGATGTCTCTGTTCTGGGCTTTGATGCGGATGAAGAAGTACACTTGCCTTCAGAGGATTGTGAAGAGGCTTGTGTTATCTGCCTGTTCCAGAAGGAGGAACTAGTGACATTGGTTGCCAGGGTCTCATCCACTTGAGCTTGGCAGATGCTCCAGGCATGGAACAGGAGCCAAAGGTGCATCCATTCCTGCAAGAGGTGTGGAAATTCACTATGGTCTTCCCTTTCCTAGAGGTGCTGAAGGGCATGATTTGGTCAGAGTGGGATTCTCCTAACTACCTGGCTAAGGGTATATAAGAAGATGTACGCTGTTAAGGAGAAGGAGTGTGTTCTGTGGATTGATATTCCCAAGATAGATGCACAGGTCATGGTGATTCCTAGACCTACCAGCATCCCAGGTGTACTCTGGATACTCTGGAATGAGAGATGGATCCGTTGTTGAACCAGTTTGCCTCAGTGGCTGTTATTCTTCAGTTGGTGATATGTGCAGGTCTGATGTCTCAAGCCCTGCTCGAGTGGATTCAGTGTCTTCTGCTGCGTGATACTACCCCTCTTGGAGTTGGCTACAGCCTTCCTTTCTGATAGCATGTATAACTTGGTACGTTTTAGCAGCCAGGGATAGTGCCCTGCCGTTGGTGACACAGCATTGGATTTGGCTCCTACACTAGGCAGTGAACACATTCCAAAGCCCAGTTGACCCAGCTGGCCTTTAAAGAGAAGCTTCTTTTGGAGCCAATTTTGAAGAAGCTGGTGAAGGATCTGGGTGAGGCAAAATCTTACCACCTTCTGGAGAACAGATCCAACAGGCCTGTGAAGCATGCAGGAGCCCTTTACCCATCAGCCTCCTCCTGCTCCCCATGAGCATACTGGTCAGACTCCCAGGGGTCTCCAGACTGTTGCTACTGGCCTGGGAAACCTTTCTCCCCTCCTTGCTTCCAGAATTGGGGCTCATTCTCGGTCCTTTCCTGGAGTGTGTGGGCCTAGGGACTCTGTCCTCTCCAGAAGAGGACCCTCCCGGGCTGTATAATGACGTTTTGGGAGCCCATTCCCTGGTTTCTCTGGTTGGGGGCAGGCTTCTGGGTCACCAAAAGTCGCTGGGTGCTAGACGTCTTTCAGTACAGCTGTGCTCTGGAATGCAAAGAGCTGATCCCGCATGCCTTTGTCATCTCCCTTGTGGGTCTGCAATTAAAAAGTCCACCATGTGGATCACCTTGGACAAGTTGCTGCTACTGAAGGCAGTGATGCCTGTTTCCCCCCCCCCCCCCCCCCCGACGATTGGGGCAAGGGCAGGTCTTCATGTATTTTGTGGTGCTGAAAAAGGATGGACCCTTTCAGCCCATTCTGGACCTCAAGGGTGTCAACGAGCACTTGCGCATCCTGCGTTTTTGGATGGAAACCTTGCGATCTATGATTTCAGGCTGTGTGCTGAGGGGAAGTTCCTAGCATATTGGGATTTGGCCGAGGCCTATTTTCATATTTCGATCTGGGAGGATCAGCAAAGTATCTTAAGTTTTTACCATGTTTGGCTCTCACTTTGTTTGCCGTCCTCCCATTTGGACTTTTCACTTCCCCACAGATGTTCGCAAAGATCATGGTATTGGTAACTGCGGTGCTGTGGCGTCAAGGGATTTGTGTACATCCATATCTGGACTACCACCTCATCCAAGCCCATTCTCTTTCAGAGATGTCTAAGGTAGTGACCCGAGTGATGTCCTTTTTAGAAAGTCTCAGCTGGGTGATCAATTAGGGAAAGAGCCAGTTGTTGCCTTCCCAGTGCCTGGAGTTCCTGGGAGCATGTTCTGCTACTCTGGTGGGCAGAGTCTTCCTGCCAGAGGAGAAAGTCAAAAGGTTGTTGGATTGCCTCCATTTTGGATCCTGTTGCACCAGGGACCGATCGTCCTGGAGGACCTGGTTCCCTTCTCACTTACAGCTTGGCTCTTAGTCTGCTCTCTGGTGGTGGTTTCCACTCTGCTTTGAGCTCAGAGGAGGTCTACCAACCTGGCATACATGCGGCAGGTCTGGTGTCTTTTTGTGAGATGATCCTTAATCCTTCCTTTTTTCAAGATGTATCTTTGTAAATAAAAGAACCAGCTATCACTATGCCTCTGCAACTCATGTTTACTGGTGTGTATATAGTTTGTGTTTCAACTAGATACCTAGTTCCTATTATGTTATGTTATTAAGAATGTTCCATGTATCCAAGTTTTTGTGCCATGTAAACCGTCCCTGATCGCTGGAAGGGGTGGTATAAAAAAACTGTTCACATACAATAAAATAAATTAAATTATATAGCGCATGGCAGCTGGCTCCTGAGGCAGCCAAGTGCTGTCCCGGCTTGCGTCTCTTAGCTCTCTGAAGGTTCAGGTGACAGCTTTTGGCCAGTTTCAGAGGTCCAGTGGATGGTAAGTCTCTAGCCTTAAACTCTGATGTATTTGTGTTTTCTTCAGAGGTTATCCCCTCTGGTCTGTGGTCCCTTCCTGGGATCTGTGTCTGGTGCTCAGGGCTCTGATTTTGTAACTCTTTGAGCCATTGAAGTGTGCTGCTCTGAAAGATTTGCCGCTCAAGACGGTCATGTTGGTTGCGATTTGTTCTGCAAGATGGATTTCTGAGCTGCAGGCTCTGTCTTGCCAAGATCCTTACCTATGTCTTTCTGAAGAAGCTGTTTCCAATTGGCCTGTGCCTGCCTTCTTGCCTAAGGTGAATTCTCCCTTTCAGGTGAACCAGATGTTTTGCCTACCGCCCTCCTCTATGGAGCAGTATTGGGGGAAGGGAAAGGATCTTCGCTTTGTGGATGTCCGGAGGGTGCTTCTCTGGTACTAGGAGGTTACAAATTCTTTTCAGAAGTCGGACCATCTTTTTATGCTGTGTAATGGCCTTCACAAAGGTGACATTATGGCTAAGTCAACATTGGGGTGCTGGATTAAGATGGCCATTGCCGCAGCATATCTGCTGTGGAATTGGCTAGTTCTGGAGGGTTTGCGTGCCTATTCTACTCAAGCACAAGTATCCTCAGGGTGGAGCCCACATTTGTCATGCGGCATCGTGGGCATCACTTTCCACATTTCTCAAGCACTACTGCTTGGATGTCCAAGTGCAGGCGAACATGGCCTTTGGCTCTAAGGTTTTGCGAGCTGCTGTGTCTTCTTCCACCTAATGGAGTCTTAGCTTTGGTACATCCCACTTATCTGGACTTGTCTTGCAGGATGACATGGAAGGTGACATTTTATTTACGAGATAATGTCCTTTCCTTGAGTCTTGCTAGATCAGTCCAAGGCTCGCTTCTGGAACTATATTAATTTGTTCTTCTACTGTGGTACCCTTGGGTCCTCTATGATTTCTACACTTGGCTCTGCAGGTTCATCTTCTATTGACAACTTTCTGTTTCTGCTTTTCTATGCATAGTTCTCTACTGTTGATTACTCACTGTTGTCCACATTGAGGTTGTGTGAGGCTTGCCATGTTCTCCCATATGCTTTGGGATGTATACTGAAGAGACCTCTGGTGGCTGAGGCAGATAGAGGCATGGGGTAATGTCATTTAAACCTGGGCTTTTCATTGGTTCTTTGTATCCACCAGTCTGCTGGTAGGGGAACACAGCCCACTTGTCTGGACTGGTCTAGCAGGAATTAAGGAAAGTACATTATCTGGTAAGTAAAATATAACCATTTAGTTCATGAGTAAGGGCCCTTAGGGGTGACCTCCTCACTTGAGCATGACGTGGAAGGCACCCATTGTGTCACCATTAAAACCAGTCCACTCCTGGATTTGCCAAGGAGGAGGGATGTCTGTTCATGTCCCCATCCTTATCCTGTTAAGAGCCAGTTGAACAGCTAGAATTGCTGGATCAGGACTCCAGAGGAATTAGTTGCACAGCCTCAGTGCCTGTCCCCCTTTCACCACCTCATCCCCCGAAGATGGCATGAAGATTCAAGATGTATGTGTCTGCAGGAGTTGGCAGGAAAGGAATAGCATTGTACTCCATATCATTGCTGCTTGTGCCTCCTGGGGGTGATACCAGATTTATGTTCTGGTTTCTATGACGAATTTCTCTTCTGTGTTTTGTCATTATTGTCTGTGAAGGGCCTCCCCCCAGCCTTCTGACATTTAGTGGGACAGTTGTTTGATCATTGATTGGAACTGTTGGTATTCGCGGTCTTTTTTCCCCCCTCTAGTTTCTGCTTCATACTGGCACTGTTTGTGTGTGTTACTGGCACTTGGCTGTGCTCTAACCCACATTCCTTGCTCACATATTGGTAAGTGTGATATTCACATATTTCAGCATGTGCCTTGAGCATGTGCTTTCATCACGTGCCATTAGTGCGCACTTTGCAGTGCTATTTACGCAATGTGTGGTACCTCCACACACCTTGTGCGTGCACTGCAAGCACGACTTACCACAGTGTGCCTTGTTTGGATGGAAGGAATTGCTTCAGGAATCTGCCCTGTTCGACATAGGTGTTTGCCTTCTAGGAGGAAATGCTGGCTTTGTGCCCTCCCTCTGCAACACAGAAGCTTCTGCTTGCCTCTTGGAAGAATCATCTTTACAGTTGGACTTCTGTTCTGCCTCTTCATCTTTGCCATGGGGCTGGCTGGAAAGAGAGCCTGTGTCCTGGCTTCGGATTCCTCCACCTATTCTTGGAACACAGCCTACCAGAACCTTACCAGCACAATTCTGCAGTGATTGGCCTGCCTACCGCAATGGAGGACAGCCAAGGTGGCTGGACAATTGCCAGCCTCTGGCCTATCTTCTCCAGAATTATTCTTTTCTTCTCTTTTCTTCTGCAAGCATGGTCCTTCTGGCATTATAATTCAAACCCATCAGCCTTGGGCAGGCAGATTCCTGAAAGAGCCTCTACAAAGAAGGGACCCTGAAAAAGAATGGCTTTGAGGCGCTCCACTTAGTTCTCCTGTGACAAAGATCCTGCTTTGCATTCCGGGGGATCAGCCAGTGACTTCGAGTGAAGAAGACTAACTGCTAATGCCAGATGACCATGGTGATTCTCTAGTCATTCATCTGTTTTGGAAAGAAAAACTGGCAGTGCCAGTTGATCAGATTTCCTCTGCCATGTGGCTGTCTGATTCTGCATTGGTGGAGTAGGAGTCGCTAGTGTACCCTCTCTGGCAGGGGGATCAGAAAAATCTCCAGGAACAAGCAGGAATGTAGTCTTCACATATGGGTATCGTCGGTACCGACGGAGCCTGTGCGGGAATGCTCCCCAGCGTCCAATAGTAACGCTTTTGGGAGTATCCCACAGCGCATGCGTGCTGCCTTCTCGCCTCTGTACCTCTCCCACTTCAGTTCTTTGTTGTCCGCGGAGCCGACAGGAAGTGTACCCTGTCACCACAGAAAATTTCCTTTTATTCTTTGTTTTTTTTGTGGTCGTGTCTGCCTTCATTCGACGCCTACCGGTACCGCCGGTTCTTCTTTCTTTAAAAAAAACAAAAAAAAACCCTTTGTATTTTCTTCAGGGGTCTTTCCCCTGTTTCTGGTGCTAGGCGCCATTTTGGGCTCTAGGCCCACTTTTCTTCAGGCATGGAGAAACCAGCTAGTGGTTTAAAAAAATGCTCAAAAGTGTGGCTGTACCATTTCCGTCACAGACACCCATGATTGGTGTCTAAAATGTTTAGGTCCTGAACATTGTCCAGCGGAGTGTGCCTCCTGCACGAGGATGACCAAAAGGGGCCTGCAGAATAGAGCTGCAAAACTCGGTACCCTTTTTGCTGCGGATACGATGTCACTTGCATCGACTTCTTTCAGGGCTTCATCTTCCTCCCATGGATATCAGGTAACTAAACGTCTTCTAAGACTGGCCGGTCCTCAAAGGGTAAATCTCCTTCAAAGTATCAAGATGCCACTGGCGTTGCCCTCAAGGATAGTTCACCGGCAAAACAGCCCCGGTGGGAGTCTTTGGGCTCCAAAGCATTAATGGGGCTCCAGGATGTTCCAGAGGCTTCCACCTCTGCAGAACTACTGGTGCCATGTTCTGGGGTCGTAGCCTCGTCCACTGGTACTGACACCCAGGCATCGGCAGGAGCAATGGATAAGAGAATCCTCGCTATTGAAAGTAGTCTAGCGTTCCTCTTAGCAGCTTCGGTACTGCTAAGACTGCTAAAGACTGTTAACGGGTACCGGTACCGACAGTACCTGCTTTGACAGGACTGCTTCCCCCCATGCTGAGCCTTGAGTCTATCTCAGGTATCGGGGATCAGGAACAGAGACATTTTGGTACCAACTTGAGCGGTACCGATACCATGCGTTACGGGAGCACCCAGTACAGAGTGTCTTTGAGTCTTCTGATTCCAATGACTGACGATTCTACCGGTAGCAGAGCGAACCTACTAGAGGATTCAACTCTTTCTCCTCAACGCAGGATGTCTCCTCCAGAAGATGTCCTTCCAGGATTTCATATGTGATTTAGCAAAGGGTCTTGCAATCTCTGTGATTCCAGAAAAGGAACCTAGGGCAGAAGAATTAAGAAATCTACAATATCCTATGGCTCCCAAGAAGGCAACTATGCTTCCCATTCACAAGATCTTACATGATCTGATATTAAGAATGTGGAAAACTCCTTTAACAATATCTTCACATTCCCGACGCCTTGACACTATGTACCGAGTGCCAGGTTGTCCTGGTTTTCAAAAAACTCAGTTACCACACCATTCAATGATAGTGAAATCGGCCATGCGAAGAATCAAGAGTGCTAAAACACGTTCTTCTAATCCTCCAGACTGTGAATCCAGGACACTCGATGCCTTTGGGCGTTGATGCTTTCAATCCACCATGCTATCAGCCAGGATCAGTTCCTACATTCTTTATATGGGAATGTTCCTGGAAGAAGTCACAAAAGACTTAGAGCTCATTAGCCCTTCTGTCTCTGAGGAAAAAAGAGCAGACTACCTTATTCTGGTCAAGCACGCCCAGAATATCTCTAAATTCATGAACTGTGCTACCTTTGATTGCTTTGAATGTATTAGCAGAACTTCTGCTGTATCCATAGGAGCACGTCATATTGCTTGGCTTCAAGCATCAGACTTAGAACAGTAGATGCAAGAAAAGCCGGGAAACATTCCATGTACAGGAGAAAATCTTTTTGGCAAGGACTGGCAGGACAAGGCTAATCAGCTTGAATCTGAAAATACTACCTTGAACAGACTATCAAAGTCTACAGCCAACCCAGCAAAGAAGAAAACATTAAAAAAAAACCTTTTTCAGTAAGAAAAAGAAGCTTTACCCATCTTACACCCATCAAAGCCACTGTCCGCTTCATATTCCCAAGGGGCAACAGAACAGACAGCAAAGAAAGCCGCAAGCTCAAAGAGCTCAACAGACCCAGCCCCCCTCAGGGTCTTTGACTTCTACCTAGAGAACTTAGTCATTCTGCCCCTGAAAGGTCCAGAACCCTTAACCATTCCAGGAAGACTATGCTATTTTGCCAAAAGATGGCAACAAATAACATCAGAAAATTAGACTCTGTCCATTGTATGACTGGGGGGGTACAAGCTTCATTTTCTCAACTTGCCCCCACTTACAATAATAAAACAGTTCAATTCTCAGGCCCCTGCCATCAACCTCTTGTGGCAGGAGGTCACATCACTTCTCGCTCAAGGAGCAATTGAAGAAGTACCCCCATACTCCAACAGGGGACGGGGTTTTACTCCCCCTATTTTCTTATTCCAAAGAAGACAAGGGGACACAGGCCTATACTAGACCTCAGAGAATTAAACAAATATTTGTTCCGAGAAAAGTTCAAAATGATCTTCCTCAGAACACTTCTACCATACCTTCAAAGTCAGGACTGGCTACATTCTCTAGATCTAAGAGATGCGTACACACATATTCTCATCCACTCAGATCACAGGAAATTCCTTCAATTCCTGGTCCAAGGAAGACACTTCCAGTACAGAGTTCTTCCTTTCGGACTGGCCTCTGCTCCAAGAGTCTTCACTAAATGTATGGTAGTGGTAACAGCATTTATGAGGACTCTGGGAATATTCGTCTTCCCTTACTTAGATGATTGGCTCATTCGAGCATTGACAGCTCCAGAGGCCAGCTTTGCTCTTTCTCGAGCAATGAGAATTCTTCAATACTTGGGACTGGTCATAAACCTCCCAAAATCTCATCTCACCCCCTCTCAATTTCGTGAATTCACAGGGACTCGTCTAGACATACGGCAGTCAAGGGCTTTCCTGCCACAGCCACGCTGTCTACGAATAATACAACTGGCATCTCAAGCATCTATGAAGGTGTTCCTTACTGCTCGAGAGATGCTTCAACTTCTGGTACACATGGTATCCACTGTCGATGTGGTTCCCTATGCTCGCCTCCACATGCGAGCAGCCCAGTGGACCCTATCCTCTCAATGGTCACAGGCCTCGGGTCAGTTAATGGACAAAATCAGAAACACCACATGTCTTATTTCATCCCTGCAATGGTGGCAATTTCTAGAAAACCTCCTCGTAGGCTCTCCTTTCCAGCAGCCTCCATATCAGGCCACCCTAACAGATGCGTCCAAGATGGGTTGGGGGGCCCACTTGCACGATCTCTCCACTCAGGGTTTTTGGACCTCACAGGAGGTTTCTCTTTACGTAAACCTCCTAGAGCTGAGAGCCATATTCAATGCTATTCAAGTCTTTCAGACCCATCTCGGCAACAAAACAGTTCTGGTCCAAACCGACAATCAGGTAGCTATGTTCTATGTGAACAAGCAAGGCGAAACAGGCTCTGTTGCTATGCAACGAAGCTTTGCGACTATGGGCCCTTGCCAGAGAGTTGCAAATGCACCTGTATTCAGTATACGTTATGGGCATTCAAAACTTATGGGCAGACAGACTCAGTCAAATACTGCTACCACACAAGTGGTCCTTCCACTCATACCAGCTTGCTCGAGTATTTCAAATCTGGGGAACACCAGATATAGACCTCTTTGCAAGTCCACAGAATGCCAAACTTCCCCGATTCTGTTCCAGAATCCCTACTCACAACTGTCAGGCAAGAGATGCTTTCCTACTCCATTGGGGTCAGGACTTTCTCTATGCCTTCCCACCCATTCCCCTCATTCCCAAAACTTTATTCAAACTTGAGAGAGACAGAGGTCGTATGATACTCATAGCTCCACGTTGGCCACAACAAACATGGGTATCTTCTTCTTCTGCGTCTCTCAAACCACTTCTCTGGAGTTGGGGAATGCTCCAGATCTTCTGTCTCAGGAGGGACGGATGCTTACTGCATCCCAATCCCCAGTCCCTACATCTCAGGGCCTGGTTACTGAAAGCCTAGAATTCCAGGATATTAACCTTTCTCAACAAGTAAAGGATATCCTTCTGGCTTCCAGAAAACCTTCCACAAGACGTTCCTACCCTTTTAAGTGGAAAAGGTTCTCTGTCTGGTGTTCACAAAAGGGACTTAACCCCCTTTTTGGTACCTGTCGAGTCGCTACTAGAGTATCTCCTCCAATTACAAACTTCTGGTCTAAAGACCAATTCAGTGAGAGTCCATCTTAGTACTATTGCTGTTTTTCATAAACCTTTCGATGGACAACCTATTTCCTCTCATCCACTTGTATCAAGATTTGAGAGGCCTACTCTTGACAAAACCACCTATTCCTTATCGGTCCTACAGTTCAGTCCTCCACCACTGGGTAGTGCACCTCCTCCTGCAACATGGAGACTGGACAAGTCAAACTTGTGACATCACCGGGTATATCCTGCTGGTCTTCTCCCACGATCCCCCAGTGTGTCCAGTCTCCATGCAGCATGAGGACGTAGTGAGCCTAGGTGCTGGGCTCACTTGAGAAGCAGTTTAGGAGCAGTTAGTCAGGATTTGATTTACCTTGCATTTCTTTTGCCCTTCTTTAGGTGTAATCCTGTAAATTGAATTCATTCATTTTCATTTAATTTAATTTACTTTTACTTTATTTATTTTCACCTAGTCTGCCTTAGTGTAAAGGGGGGTTCTGTCCCTTTTCAAAGTTCACGCTGCCAGCTAGCCTCTCTGCTTGGGATTCTTCGGTCTCTGTGCCCGGTGATGATCTCTCCCCCAGGACTGTACGGGGGAGAGCTCTGTGGAACACCTGCATTTTGGCAGTGTCCATGCGGCAGATTCCCATCGCGGCGGGAGCCTCAGGCCGTTCGAGGTTCTTTAGCCGGTGGGCCGGGGCTCGCAGCGTCTGCTACTTCTGGTGGCGCGAGGCAGCAGCATGTCTGGACAGCTCTTCACCCCACAGCTACAGCGGGGTAACTGCTGCATCCCGACGCCACAAGGGAGTCTCTCGAGTCCGCATGGAGGGGTTCTGAGCTCTTGCCGCCTCTGTGGTGTTTGGCGCCAAACGGGCCTGTTTCGGATTGGCGCCATTTTCTCGGCAGGGCTGAGGCCTCGTGGCGGAGAGCGGAGCAGCCCCGCGTTTGAGCAGACGACGCTGTTCCACGCGGCTACACCCAGATAAGGACTTCCTTTTGCTGTTACTTTTAATTTTAATTCTAATTTAATTTCCTTTTAATTTTAATTTCCTTTTAATTTCATGATAGTTTATAGTTCTTTGAATGCAATGTGATTGGTTTGGGTTTTTACTTCTTGGGGGGTGCCTTTACCTTTGTCTGCATTCTGGCAGTTAGCGACGTCTGTCAGCAGCAGGTTTCCGTGCTAGGATTTGGCCATTCAGGGTCATCGGCGGCACAACCACCTACAAATTGAGCCCTTTCTGAAATTGTCATTTACATAAGGATGCTATTTCCATGTTTATACGCTTGGAAATTGTGCAGACAGCCTCTAAATGTCGTTATGCCATCTGCAAATTTGATCGCCATGCTTGCTGATCTCTTTTCCAGATCATTTCAGTGCAGTAGATGTTACCAGATGCCAGTTCCAGTGCAGATCCCGAGACATTCCACTATTTACGGGTCTCCTGTGAGAAAACTGGCCATTTAGTCCTATTGTGTTCCTGTTTTTGATCCATTTCCCATTCTATAATAGCACATCATCTCCTTCCTCAGGAGAAGTTCATAAGGGGCTTTGTCAAGTACCTTCTAAAACATCCAGATACATATCATTTGGCTTACTCACATGTTTATTAACCCTTTGAAAAGACAGCTTGGTGCTGCTTTTCAGAACAAGTTCTATCATTTAACTGGCACTGAACTCAGATTCATTGGTCTGTAGTTTCCAAGATCGCCTTTGAAGCTCTTTAAAAAAAAAAAAACAAACCAATTAGTGTTACATTAGTAACTCTTCAATCTTTAGAGATCATTAATACTAATGTTATGATTGAGCCTGGCTGATATTATGAATGATCAGTATTAGACAAAAATTAGCTAGGTTAAGACACTTTGATTTGGTTTTCTGCACTATGTTATCAGAGCGCAGCTTGCCCATTTGGCGGGAACACTGCCCATCTGGGCCATCTGGGGAAAGGCCCCTGCTGGGGATCGTGAGAAGTGTTGCTGGATGGCACAGTCCGGGGCTTAGTGTTCCAGGGTCCTGGAAGGGTTGATAGCGGCAGTCAGGCCTCCCTGTCTTTGCTATGACGGTCACCTAGGTTCAAGCGTCCTCGTTTTGGGTGACAGGAGTGGGACACCTGGACATGTGGTGCTGGATGTTGGATAGGCTCATACTACTTAGGTGCGCTCTCCTTGAGTGCGTCTGCATGTCCGTGTTCCGTCTGTGATCTCATGCTCAGGTGATTGTTGCAGCAATGACAGAGATCGCTTGGGATATCGTGAGCGGGGTTGTCATGGGGTTGCCAATGCAAGACGGGGCCATCCTGAGGAGTTTGGGCCTCAGTCATCAGCTTTCCCTTCGGTGGCCCGGCTGTCCAGGAGGCACCCCTCCAGATCCGCCGGTCCAGTTCTTCTCTGCCTCTTCTCAATGTGGGCAGGGGGGCTGGCAGATCTGGAAATTCACGTCCACTGCACGTTCTACTGTTTTACCTCTGTCTTGGGGTTCTGAGGTCATATATTCCCAATCATTTGTTTGGTGGGGTGCTGCTGTCTGTTGTGCAAGACAAGGTGGTCAACAGTCGGAGGCTGTCGTCTATTCCCCTTACCCCTGAAGGTGCTCACAATTTAAGTTTTTTGTACCTGCGGAGGTGTATGTTGTTAAAGGCTAGCAGGTGCACCTGTGGGACCAGAATCCTCGGTTCTTCCGACCTTCCGTTGAGGTGCGCGTGTGGGGTTTACTCCCTTGGTCGGCTAGCAACTTGCTTCACCCATTGGGCCTTCCCTTTCCTCAAGGCATCGTTGCGTCCCACTTCTTCGTGGGGGCTCGCCACAGGGCCTGGGGTTATGCTCAGCCGGTTCCACTTGGGGGGAGGCTCCGATCCTAACGATACACGGAGTGCTGGGATCCGTTCAACCAGGTTCCTTCGGGCCCAGCGTACGTCGTCTTTTGCTGGCCGGTTTAGGTCTTCGGGTCGTGGCGGTGCTCCGAGAAGACCAGTAGGCTGCACAGTGCTTGTCTTGGAGCAAGCGCGGGATATCTGTAGGTTCATATTCAAAGCCGTCCGGTTACATGTCCCTCCATTGTGGAATGCTGTATTAGTAGGCATACTTCATATGCTGGGCTTACAAGTTGGCTTCCGCGCTGCTCGGCATCAGCCAAGGTGACTGCCGGTTTAGGCTGTGGAATCAGCCTGGAGGAGGGGCCTTGCGTTCTCTGGACAATGCCCTGTTCGGTTGTGTGCCTTGTGGCCCTTATGGAGTTGTAAAAAGGAAAAACAACAAAAAAAAAAAAACAAAAAAAAAAAAAAAAAAGAATAATCAAACAGGAAAGCCTTCCTAATTGTCCCCACTTCTTTTTTATAAGGTTCTGTCCCTCTCTTCCGGGAGCTTGGCCGGAGCGTGCTTAGACTCAGCTACATTTTGGGAATCCTTTATGTACAAGGCGTTTTAGTGTACGCAGCACGCCCAGTGTTCCATCGTCTGACTGGAACGGTACGCGGTACGTCAGCTGTGGCAGGCGTTCACGGTAGCGGATCGAGCGCTGTAGGTGCTGTCTGAGATCTCCGGGATGGTGGCCTATTTCGATCGGCAGGGTGGAGTCGGTTGGGTGGTCAGGGTGGCCCGAGCGAAGGGACAGCGTGTGCAGTTGAAGCCTTGGCGGCCTGCGTTTCGGTGGGGACACTGTGGTGGCCAATGTCCTTAGTGGGGTCCGAGTGTTTGCCGGAGGAGTGAGATTGCATCAGGCGGTGTGCGCGCCGCGTGTGCTCAGATGCGGTCAGCCCATATTGGACCTCATGGCGATCTGTCAGTCTGCGGCGACGGGTCGATGTTTAGCAGAGGACATATGAGGCTACTGGATAGCGTCGACGCATTGGTACGGGGCCGTGGTCCGGTCCATTCTATACCTTTCAGAGGTCATAGTGAAAATGGCCGACTGGGTCTGGTTGCTAAGATATGTGCTCTTCATTAGTCAGTGGGGACCATTACCAGTGTATTCTGCAACATTTGCGTGAGCTTGCATAATCTTTACTTGCAACCAATCGAAATAACTGTCCAAAACCAGTTGCTGCAGTCACTACTTAAATTTGCCTCGCTTGACAGTAAAAAAAAAAAATAAAAAAAATAAAAAAAGACATATTTATTTTATACCGATAGGTCACTCACAGCATATTTGGCGATTCCTCATCCTGGTGTTAATCATGCAGATAATTTCTGCTCTAGTTGTGGTGATGTGACTTTTACATCACAAAAATGGCATATGACTGTGGTGGTTCAGAAAGCCTACAATTTATATTTTGGCTGCAGAATAAAAGATCAGGATAAAAGCTAGGCGCCACACATATGCTGCAATACATGTGTAGCAGATCTCAGGCTGTGGATGGATGGGAAAAGACCATCAAAGTCTTTTGCGGTTCCAGTGATCTGGAGAGGGCCCATGGATCACGTCGGCGATTGCTACTTCTGCATGGTTCCTCCAATTCCGGAGGGCATATCCAGGTGATGTAAGCGGTTGGCCTACTGGCATTGCGTCGTGGGCGTGGCTACCAGAGTCTCCTTTCTTTTTTGTCACACCATGTAAGACTCCACATCTTCTGAAACAACGCTGGACTCTGGGGCACTTGACACCCTCTTATATGCCCTTGGTGGATCACGCTTGATTTATTGCAACTCATTGCTTAGCTGCATTCCACATTCTCAATTAAAAAGACTCCAACTGGTCCAGGACATAGCTGTAGAGCTACTTTGTGTTGCAAAGAATAAAGCCCTTAAGAGGTGTGACAAATAGGGTGTTTGACGCTGGTGGTTTTTTCCATTTCCCTCATTTTGCTTCCCACCTCTGTCTGGGTGGACCTCGGTTCCGTTCTCCCTCGTGGAATCCGGCTGTGCCTGTTTAGTTGTCGGTTTGGGACTTACGCAAGAACACTTTGCTTGTAACCTGCGTTCCTTGGACCTTAGGTGAGGTTCCGTCGCTTTCTGGGAGGTCTCTTTGCTGCCTGTTCCTCCGTGAAGGCGGGTTCTGCGGGAGAGCAGCGGTTGCTAACACTTGACACCCTGGTGGGGTCGAGAGCCAAGGGGGAGCTCAAGCGGATTTTTCAGGCGGAGCTCCGGTAGCCTTCTCAGTAGGTCTGTTTCTAGGGTGTTCAGTGTGTTTGCGATGGCGAGTTTGTCTTTCTGAAGCACTAGCGCTGCTTGGGGCAGAGTTCTGTGCTGTTTTCACCAGTGAAGAGGATCCAAGTGGGCTCTCGGTCGTGTCTTCCTGGTTGGCTTACCGCCTGTTGACGTGAGGAGCGGGCTGGGGTCGGTGCCTGCTCTGTTCGTTTAGGGGCCGAGCCGACTGGATAGGTCCCTCCCAATGATTACTGCTCTGGTACATCCCAGTGGTGGAGGACTGAACTGTAGGACCGATAAGGAAATGGAAATTACACTTACCTGGTAATTGATGTTCCTTGAGGGAGTACAGTTCAGTCCTCATTCCCGCCCTGTGAGCAGTGAGTGAGAATCAGCTGTGCCTACTTAGTTGGGAACTGTGTGTGAGAGAAAACTGCAGCCAATCTGAGCACTTTTCAAATCATTTAAAATCCCTTCAGCAAAGGCTCCAACGATCCTGTGAGCAGTGAGTGAGAATCAGCTGTGCCTACTTAGTTGGGAACTGTGTGTGAGAGAAAACTGCAGCCAATCTGAGCACTTTTCAAATCATTTAGAATCCCTTCAGCAAAGGCTCCAACGATCCTGTGAGCAGTGAGTGAGAATCAGCTGTGCCTACTTAGTTGGGAACTGTGTGTGAGAGAAAACTGCAGCCAATCTGAGCACTTTTCAAATCATTTAGAATCCCTTCAGCAAAGGCTCCAACGATCCTGTGAGCAGTGAGTGAGAATCAGCTGTGCCTACTTAGTTGGGAACTGTGTGTGAGAGAAAACTGCAGCCAATCTGAGCACTTTTCAAATCATTTAAAATCCCTTCAGCAAAGGCTCCAACGATCCTGTGAGCAGTGAGTGAGAATCAGCTGTGCCTACTTAGTTGGGAACTGTGTGTGAGAGAAAACTGCAGCCAATCTGAGCACTTTTCAAATCATTTAGAATCCCTTCAGCAAAGGCTCCAACGATCCTGTGAGCAGTGAGTGAGAATCAGCTGTGCCTACTTAGTTGGGAACTGTGTGTGAGAGAAAACTGCAGCCAATCTGAGCACTTTTCAAATCATTTAGAATCCCTTCAGCAAAGGCTCCAACGATCCTGTGAGCAGTGAGTGAGAATCAGCTGTGCCTACTTAGTTGGGAACTGTGTGTGAGAGAAAACTGCAGCCAATCTGAGCACTTTTCAAATCATTTAGAATCCCTTCAGCAAAGGCTCCAACGATCCTGTGAGCAGTGAGTGAGAATCAGCTGTGCCTACTTAGTTGGGAACTGTGTGTGAGAGAAAACTGCAGCCAATCTGAGCACTTTTCAAATCATTTAAAATCCCTTCAGCAATGGCGCGCCCGTGCCTTGCGGGCCCGCGCCTGAGGGCCTCGCAAGAGGGCCCTTTGGCGTGGCCCTTAGGCGGTGGACCGTGCGAGACCCACTATCTGCTGCTATATGCTCATTCTGTTCAGCGATATGCTGTTTGTAGTTAATGTAAGGTAATGTAATGTAAGTTATGTACTGTGTTCCCTGTTTGTACTCCTAGTGTTTTGTTGTGATGTAATGATAATGCAATGTATGTTTCCCTCACCTTTGTTTAACTTTGTGCTGTATTAACCGCTTTGATTGAAGGAAAAGGCGGGATACAAAACATGTTAAATAAATAAATAAATAGAGTCGGCAACGGGTTCTGATTGGCCGGTAATCGCGAGAGCAACCTTTTCTGCCTATACTCTTCCTTAGTTCTCCTTCCTTCTAGCTCTCTGTCTTTCGCTGTTTGGTGCGCAGGGGGACAGGGGCACGGAGGAGGGTGTTTTTCGGCCTTTCTTTTTGGGGCCCTGTGATTTTAAAGTTGAAGTTTGAGCATAGCTTTGTATTTAGTACTTTAACTGGTTGGTTGTTTGCTCCTTTGAGTCTGCTTTGACAGTAGGTCACTGGGGGATCGTGGGAGAAGACCAGCAGGATATACCCGGTGATGTCACAAGTTTGACTTGTCCAGTCTCCATGTTGCAGGAGGAGGTGCACTACCCAGTGGTGGAGGACTGAACTGTACTCCCTCAAGGAACATCAATTACCAGGTAAGTGTAATTTCCATTTAAACCACCACCGGTGGCATGGGATCTGAATCTTGTTCTTGGTCAGCTTATGAAGCCACCCTTTGAAACTTTAGCCACTTCAGACCTAAAGTTTCTTTAATGGAAAGTTATTTTCCTAATTGCCATCACTTCTGCAAGGTGCATTAGTGAACTACAGGCGTTAGTAGCTGACCCTCCTTATACAAGGTTCCACCATGATAAAGTAGTCCTCAGGACTCATCCTCACTTTATGCCAAAGGTGGTTTCACCTTTAGATTTAAACCAGTCGGTTTATCTTCCTATATTCTTCCCTAGGCCTCATGCCTCTAGTGCGGAAAGGAATCTTCACACACTGGATTGTAAAAGTCTTAGCCTTTTATCTCCAAAGAACTAAGCCACATCGAAAATCTTCTCAGCTTTTTGTGGCTTTTGACTCTAGTCATTTGGGACTTCCAGTTTCTAAAAGAACTCTGTCAAATTGGATTGCAGATTGCATATCCTATACATATCAGAGTAAAGGACTTTCTCTCGAGGGCCATGTCACAGCTCACAATGTGAGAGCAATGGCAGCCTCAACAGTTAACCTTCGTTCTGTGTCTATTGATGACATCTGCAAAACAGCCACTTGGGCTTCGGTGCACACCTTCACAGCCCACTACTGCTTAGACAAGGACTCCCATCAGTATGCCTCGTTTGGCCAGGCTGTTCTCCAGCATCTCTTCCATACTTAATACAACTCCTACCTACCGTCCACGGTTTGGATGCCAGAGGTCCATGGGAGGAAGCATGACCCATCTCACCTGGGTTCGCAGCTTGCTGGGGTCACCCCTTGGCATCTTTCAGCTGTGAAGTCCCCATATGTGAAGACTACATTCCTGCTTGTTCCTGGCGATAGCCTAGTTCAGGGGTGGGCAATTCCAGTCCTGGAGAGCCGCAGACCAGTCAGGTTTTCATGATGGCCCTAATATATATTCATGAGATCTGTTTGCATCCACTGCCTTCCATTGTATGGAAATAGGTCCATGAATATTCATTAGGGACATCATGAAAACCTGACTGGTCTGCGGCTCTCCAGGACCGGAATTGCCCACCTCTGAACTAGGCCATTTTACTGAACTTGCTTTCATGGGGAAGCTTATGTTTGGGGAGGACTTTGACAAGTTTGTCAAGGAGCTGGGAGTATCCAAACTACATCATCATCCAGAGGATAGACCTAAGGGTCTGTGAAGCATAGACTCTACTCCTTTGCATCACGCTCTCTCTCCCACCACCAGGAGGTTCGGGGGTTTAGAGACTTCCAGAAGGCTCACCTGGGGAGGCCATCCTTTTTTCCTCCTGCTCCCATTTCTGGGCCCATTCCTTTCCGGGGGCTCATGGGCCCACAAGGCTGTCTTCCTCCAAATCTGACTCTCATCAGATACTATGATGGGATGGGCCTTTGAGACCTCAGACCGGTGGGAGCTTGACATCATTTAGTTTGTCTATGTGCTAGAATGCAAGGACCCCAAGTGCCTTTGTGATATTTCCATATGGGTCTACAGCCAGGAAGGCCATTGTCTAGGCCACTCTGGAGACTTTTCTATCTCCAGGCTGTAGTTTTGGTGCACCTGCCAAATTGGGTGAGGGCCAGTATTCCATATATTTAGTGGTGTCAAAGAAAGTTGGGTCCTTCTGCCCAGTCTTGGATCTCAACTACATCATGTTCATCTAAGGGCCTTTCATTTCCACATGGAGACACTGAGAGCGCTCCAGTAAGGCGAATTTCCTGCATTGCTAGTCTTGGCTGAGGCATACTTCCATATTCCCTTCTGTGAGGATCATTGGCGCTTCCTGCACTTCTCTGTTCTCTGCTCACACTTCCAGTTTGCCTTTCTAGCTTTCTGCCTCTCCTCTGCAACGAGGACATTCACCAGGGTTATAGTGGTGGCTGTCGCCACTTTGTGATGCAAAGGGATTTGTGTACATCCCTGCCTGGACGACTGGCTTATTTTGAGTCGGGTTGTATGGAGACTCCTTTGGGTGTGGGCCCAAGTGGTGCAGATTCTGGAGTCCGTGCTGGATGATAAACTGCGACATGAGCTTCCTGGAGCTACTTAGTCTGATATTAGAGTCCCCTGGGGCATGGTTTAGCACTGGCTTAGGAGAGGTTTTCCTGCCCGAGGAGAAGGCAGAGAAGCTGCTTTTTCAGCTGAGGGTATTTCAGAGGCAGCAGTTTCCCAAGGCCTGGGAGTGCCTGCAACTCCTAGGGTCAGTGGTGGCAACAGTTGTGATATGCTTGCACCCATGGGACCATCAGCATCTGCTGCAAGATCCCTGCAGTCCTGCTAGTTTCCTTCTTCACAGGACTTCATCACACTCCCTCTTCCCCTGTTGGTGGCAGCCAGCCAGGACTGGTGGGAGCAACCTGCTCATCTGCTGAAAGACCTTTCCTGTGGCTTCCAGTGGCTTCTGCTGATGACTGATGCCAGCATGTTTGGCTGGGGAGCTCATTGCTAAGGGCAGACTGCTCAGTGTCACTGGAGCAAGTGGGAGGCAGCTTGACCCATCGGTTGATGGAGATGAGGGTTATGTGCTTGGCTCTTACATCTCTAGATCCTAGTCCATGACAAGGCACTGCAAATCGTCTCTGTCAATGCCACGGTGGTAGCCTGTGTCAACTGGTTAGGGAGCATGAAGAGTTCTTGGGTCTTCCTGGAAAATGACCTTTCTGCCTCCTTGGGTGGAGCAGAATCTCCTGGCCCTCTCTGTGGAGCATATTGCGGAAGAGGACAATCTCATTCGTCACTCCTTCAATCTTGGAAAATGGGAATTGAGCTGATTTGGCATTCCCGAGGTTCAAGGTTTTAACTCTTAAGCCTACTCCTTCTGGTCGTGGGCTGCCCAGTGACCTATCTGAGTTGCAGTCCTAGTTGTGCTGTGATCTCTGTCCATTTCAGAAGATGCTGTGTATTTACAGCCTGTTTCTTCCTTTTTGCCTAAAGTGGTGTCTGTTTTCCATATCAACCAAGTGGTCTGCTTGCCTTCGTTCCTGAAGGAACAAAGCCAGTGGAAAGATGAGGCCTTCTCCTGGTGAATAATAGGTGTTTCTTAGACACCTGAAGGTTATGAACTCCTGAACGTCAGACAGACTTCTTGTCCTGTTTGTAGGCCATGTAAGGGCAAAGCAGCCATGATGTCTACCTTGGGCCACTGGATACAGAGGATGATGGCCTCAGCCTATCCGTTGTGGAACTGGCCGGTCCCATAAGGTTTGCTTATGCATTCACGCAGTCTATCTGGATTTTACTCCAAGTATTGAATCTTGTTTTGTGGCAACATTATATGTGTTCTCTGGGAACAAGCAGGAAGTCAGTCCTCACATATGGGTGATGATGGTGCCGATGGAGCCCGCGCGTATCCACTGCCCAGCTTCCCGCTCAAAGCTGCCATCTTGCCTCAGTCTGTCTTTTTCCACATAGCCCTGCAGACAATCCCGACTGTGCACCCTGGAAAAAGCAGATTTTATTTTTTTTTTATTTTTTGACCCTACTCGTGTTTCCTTTACCATTAATGAGTGCTTGATATGATTACCTTCCGCACCCAAGTCTCGCCTTGGCTTACTTGTTTTCGCTCGGGTGTTCTTTCCTTTAATTTTTGCTTTTTCAGAGCGTGTGATTTTTTTTTTTCTCGTGACTTACCTGGCAAGCCATCACGATGGAAACATGGGTGCTGCGGGTGGTCGCGGAGGGGTACCTCCTTCGCTTCACCCAGCTGCCCCCTCCCCTCCAATTTATGGGGAATTACCAATGGACCCCTTGCACAGGGAGCTGCTCCAGACAGAGCTGGAGGTATTGCTCGAGGACCGCCAGTCAAGCCCGTCCCTCTTCATCTGCAGGGGCAAAGGTTCTATTCCCACTACTTCCTGGTCCCCAAGAAAACAGGAGGCTTCAGGCCCATCTTGGACCTTCAGGACCTCAACGGCTTCCTGGTCAAGGAAAAGTTCAAAATGGTATCCCTTGGAATCTTGCTGTCTTACCTCCTCCAGGGAGACTGGCGATGCTTACACCCATATACTGATCCACCCACGGCACTGTCAGTACCTCTGGTTCATGCTGGGAGGCCATCACTGTCAGTACAGGGTGCTTCCCTTTGACCTCTCCTCCATCCTGCAGGTGTTCACAAAGTGCCTGGCAGTCGTGGCCACTCGCCTCTGGCTCCTCGGAGTCTTCGTGTTTCCGTACTTGGACAACTGGCTCGTGCCGGCCGGCATGCTGGGTGAAGTGCGCAATGCAACCCAGCACCTATTGGAGCTGTTACAACACCTAGGGTTCATGGTGAACTTTCCAAAGTCCAATCTTATCCCAATGCAATCCATGGATTCATCGGAGCACTGCTAGACTTCATTCAAGCAAGGGCTTTCCTGCCCCTAAGCCGTGCTCAGCATCTTGCCACTCTAGCACAGCAGGTGCAGGCCAGCAGTACCGTTACTGCCCGGCAAATGCCTCACCTCCTCAGGCACATGATGTCCACCGTCCATGTGACCCCCTTTGTGGATGCGGCAAGACCAATGGATACTCAGTACCCAGTAGGCACAAGTGACAGGCCACCTGGGGGTCTGTATTCAGGTCATGCCCGTCTTGGAAACTTCCTTAACCTGGTGGCAGGGCCTCCGCAATCTGAGGGCTGGACTGCTGTTCCAGGCCCAACCAGTACAGCAAATCCTCACCATGGACGCCTCCAAGACAGGCCGGGGAGCTCACTGCGTCCACCTCCAGTCACAGGAACCTTGGTCACTGGAGGAGAGTGCCTCGTAGAACAACTTACTTGAACTCCGGACAGTGTATTATGCATTGAGGGTCTTCCGGGACCATCTGGAGGGGCAGGTCGTCCGCATCCAGACGGACAACCAGGTAGCGATGTTCTACATCAACAAGCAGGGAGGCACAGGTTCATACCATCTCTGCTGGGAGGTGATTTGCCTCTGGAACTTTGCAGAGGCGAGGGACATCAGCCTCCAGGCAGTGTACTTACTGGGCCAGAACATTATACTGGCCGGCTGCCTGAGTCAGTTCTCCAACTACATGTGTGGCGGCTGACTGTTCTGGCGATGATCTTCCAGTGGTGGGGCACCCCAGAGATCTCTCTCTTTGCCAGCTGGAGAACCGCAACTCCTGAGATTTTGCTCCCAGAGATGGGGCTGGGGCTGGGGCTGGGGCCAGGAGGCAGAGGATGCCTTCCTACTTCCGTAGTCCGTGGGCTGCTTGTATGCTTTTCCACTGACACCCCTGGAACCACGGGCCCTCTTGAAGATTCAGGCGGAAGAGGCCTACATACTCCCTATTGTGCCCCACTGGCCACGACAGCCCTGTTTCCCCCTGCTGCTGCAGTTGTCGGGGGGGGGGGGGGCCCTGGTCACTGGGTTGCACCCCAGACCTGCTATCACAGGAATGGGGCACACTGTCACCCCAATCTCCAGTCGCTATCCCTGATGGCCTGGCTGCTGAAAGGTTAGCTATCGCGCACTACCACTTCCCGTGGATGGTGGAGGATGTCCTGCTGGCCTTGTGTAAGGACTCTATATGATGGGCTTACACATTTAAATGGTGCAGGTTCTTTTTCTTGCACTATTGCAGAGGTGCTGCAGTACCTGCTGCACCTGTCAGGTGCGGGCCTGAAATCCAGTTTGGTTAGAGTGCACCTCTGCGCCATCTCGGTGCATCACCATGCAGTGGAAGGACATGCTGTGTCCGTCCACCCCTTGGTGGGTTGCTTCATGCCGGTGTCGTGGGAGCTCAACGTGTTCCTAGGGAGGCTCATGCAGGCCCCCTTTGAGCCTCTGACGATCTGCCCTCTAAAGGTCGACTTCCTGGTGGTGCTCACCTCTGCCAGGCGAATGAACGAACTGCAAGAGTATGTCCCATGAGCCCTACACCAGGTTCTATAGTAACAGGATGGTCCTTTGGACGCACCCTAAGTTCTTATTCAAAGTGGTCTCAGTGTTTCATTTGCCCACCACCTTTCCCAAGCTTCATGCCTTATTCACACACTGGACTGCAAACAGGCCCTGGTCTTCTATATCCAGAGGACGCAGCCCCACCACCAGTTGATGCAACTCTGTGTCGTTTGATCCCAGTCACTTGTGAGCTGCAGTCTCCAAGTGTACTCTCTCACGATGGACAGCCAACTGCATTGCGTTTGCCTACCAGCAGGCTGGGCTCTCCCTGGAGCGATATGTGAAAGTGCACAACATGCGGGCCATGGCGGCCTACATAGCTAACCTGCAGTCTGTGCCCTTATTGGAGATCTGCCGGGCAGCCACCTAGTTCTCTGTTAACACTTTTGCAGCATACTACTGTCTGGAGGAGACCTCCTGAAGGGATAGTGCCTTCACTCAGGCAGTACTCCATCACCTCTTCAGGGAATAATGGAACTCCTTCCCTCCAGGCCTCTTGTGTCCAGGCTACTGGAGTGGGGATTGCTTCTTGATGCAGCAGTGGCAGTACCAGACTTCCAACCAACCAGTGCCCCCTGCTGCACTTTACGGTATGTATTTAATTATGCTTATATTCCACTTTTCTACCAGTCAAAGCAGTGTACATTCAGGTACTGTATATACATTTTTCCCTTGTCCCCAAAGGGCTCACAATCTGGTTTTGTACCTGAGGCAATGGAGGATTAAGTGGCTTGCCCAAGGCCACAAGGAGCATCTGTGGGACTAGAAACCCCAGATCTTCTGGCCTAAGGTTGCTGTCCTCTAGCGGGATTCAAACCCCTGGTCCTCAGTCCCGAGGTAATTTGCCCCAACCACTAGGCCGCTACTCCCTCAAAGCCATGGTCTGCTTTTTCAGTCACTTGTGGCTTTTACAGGTTTTTTTTTCTGTAACCTGTAGCTTGGGAGTCCCATTTGTGAGGACTGACTTCCTGCTTGTTCCCGGAGAAAGCTACTCACTTGTAACAGATGTTCTTCGGGGACAGCAGGAATCCGTCATCACAACTCTCCCTTTGCTTGGAGTTGGTTTTTCTTTTTGCTTTCGTTTTTTTCCATCTTGTGCTATGATATTATACTGAGACAAGATGGCAGCTTAGAGTGGGAAGGTGACAGCGCATGTGTGGTGTATCTCCCAAAAGCTTTTTCTGAAAGCTGGGGAGTGCATCCGCACAGGCTCCATCAGCGCCGATGTCGCCCATATATAAGGATTGATTCCTGCTGTCCCCAGAAAACATCTGTTACAGGGTGAGTAACTACACTATGTCATTGTACACTTCTGTACCACAAGAGGCACTTGAGTTGGTGTTTGAGACACTGAAAGCTAGAACAGGGCCACATAGAGTGCTTTCTGGTTTTATTATTTCTCCAGGACCAAGCAGGAAGTCAGTCCTCACTTATGGGTGACGTCGGCGCCGACGGAGCCCTCGCGGAGCAATTTTCCCCAGCTTTCAAAGAAAGCCTTTGGGAATTGCAGCGCGCATGCGCGGTCGTCTTCCCGCCCGAGGGTGCCATCTTAGCCAGTCTTCTTTTTTCCGCGGAGCCCTGCAGACGTCCCCGTCTTGTCCCCGCGAAAAAGTTGATTTTCCTCTTTATTTTATACTTTTTTCTTTCGGTTCGACGCCGATCGTTTTTCCCGCCCGGACTCGCGACGCCGGTCTCGAGTCCTCTAGCGTTTTTTCGGTTTTTCTGACTTAGTCAGCTTTCATTTTCGTTTTCCCTGGCAGCCCGGTCCTTTGACCTCGCAGGGGCCCTTTTTCCCCCGATGGCTGCCAGTGGCTTTAAGCGGTGTGGTCGGTGTGACCGAAATATGTCACTAACCGACACACACGACTTTTGCCTCCGCTGCTTGGGCCCGGATCATGAGGAACTGATCTGTGGGCCCTGCAGCAAACTGTCCTCGAAGGCGTTGAGAAGTCGGCGGCATCAGCGCGAGAGAATCTTCGCTGACCCCAGCCGTACCCGGACCTCGTCGGAGGCCTCCGTGTCAAAGGGCTCCAGCTCGGACCGTCGCCGGAGCTCCTCCGCCCGGGGTTCTCCCTCCGGGGACCATCGTCGGAAGGAAAAACCCGCGAGGGCGGCGTCGGTGGACGCTCCTGGCTCCGCGAGGGCCAGGTCGCATAGCCCCGACAGCCGCCCCGGGTCCTTGGAGAAGGAACATCTCCCGAAGCGACCTCGCCTGGAGTCGGAGATGCCTGCCCGGGTAAGTCCTGTAGTCCTTCTGGACTCGCCTCCGCGACAGCCGACGTCGGGCCTGACGCCGTCGGGGCCCGAGTCGGGGGCTGCTGGGTCACCTGAGCTCGGACTCAGGTTGACGGCCTTGGAGAGCAGACTGTCTGCCTTCATGGACCAGCAGCGGGCACTGCTCGCTGGCCTCGCTGGCGCCGCTGCCCCGACCGCCGGGACGTCGACGTCCAAGTCGACCCCGGAGACCGAGCCGATCCTCGAGTCAATGAGAACTCGAGTCGATCCTCGGTCGAGGTCACCCTCGGCCTCCCGTTCGGGACCGAGGTCGCCGACGCCGACTCCCTCGACGTCGGGGCGGCTGGCGCCGCATCCTGCCCGGGCCGACCCCACCGAGTCCTCGTCGGAGTCGGTCTGGGAGTCTGAGGAGGAAGAGTCACCTGATTCTTTCCGGACTCGGTGTGTCCCATCGGACTCACCGGGGTCCGAGCCTCGGAAGCAGTCCCCCCCGGAGGATGCCCGGTTCTCGGACTTCGTTAGGGATATGGCCAAGGCTTTGGCCTTCCCTGCGGATCCCGAGGAGGAGCCTCGAGCCGAAGAGCTCGACGCCCTCCAGTATGACTCTCCCGCGAGGGAGCACTTTACTGTGCCGGTTCCTCCTATGCTGGAACGACTACTCTTCCGCATGTGGGAGAGTCCGGCCTCCTCGCCGGTCCTGAGCAAGCGGGTCGATTCTATCTATCGGGTCCGCAAGAGCCCTGGCTTTCAGAAGGCACAGCTGCCACACCATTCCATGGTAGTGGAATCGGCCATGCATCGTCTTAAGAGCCAGAAGATGCACTCCTCGGTGCCTCCTGGAAGGGAGGCCCGTAACCTGGATGGCCTTGGCAAGAAGTGCTTCCAGGGCTCTATGCTCGCATGTCGTGTCCAGACTTACCAGCTCTACATGGGCATGTATCTCCGGGATCTGGCTAAAGAGCTAGCCGGATTCTCCGCTGGTCTCTCCGAGGAGCCCTTGCGGAGGTTCCTAGCCTTGTCCACGGGCATTCGGGAATGCTCAAAGTTCATGTCCCGAGCAGCCTATGATGGCTTTGAGGCCTCGGCTAGAGTGGCCGCAGCCGGCATCGGTGCCCGCCGACAGGCTTGGCTTCAGTCGTCGGATCTTGAGCCCTGGGTACAGGACAAGTTGGTCGATGTCCCCTGCCGAGGCGAAAACCTCTTTGGCAAGCCCATGGCGGAAAAGGCTGCACAAATTGAGACTGAGATTCTCACCAGGACCAGGCTTTCTAGGAAGACCTCCGCCCCTTCCCAGAAAAAGAAGGGCTCGGGAAAAAAGTCCTTTTACCCGAGGAAGGCGGCTGCCTACAAACAGTACCCCCATTATCAGGCCCCTGCAGCTCCCCAACAGGGCCAGCAGGCCAAGGGACGGGGTAACGGGTCCCGTAGGCAGCAAGCCCCCAAGCCTGCACCACCAGCCCCTGCTCAGCAGGGTGGGGGTTTTTGACTCGCTCAGCATAGCCTCTCCCCCCCGCTGGTTCCTCCCAGCACCGGAGGCCGGCTGGTTCACTTCGGCCACAGGTGGTCCAGCATCACCGCAGACGCCTGGGTACTTCAGGTCGTGCGAGAAGGCTACCTTCTCCACTTCCATCAGGTCCCTCCCTCCTATTTTCCGGGAGAACCTTCGCGCCCCCCTCTGCACAGGGAGTTGCTCCTTCAGGAGTTAGCAGGTCTTCTGCAGGAACAGGCGGTGGAACCGGTGCCCCACCACCTGAGAGGTCAAGGCTTTTATTCAAGATATTTTCTGATACCAAAGAGAACAGGGGGCCTCAGACCCATCCTGGACTTGCGCAACCTCAACAAGTTCCTTGTGCGGGAGAAGTTCAAAATGCTTACCCTTGGAATCCTTCTGCCCTACCTCCAGCAGGGAGATTGGCTATGCTCCTTGGATCTAAAGGATGCCTACACGCACATCCTCATCCACCCAAGCCACCGCCAATACCTAAGGTTTGTGGTGGCAGGAAATCATTACCAGTACAGAGTACTGCCCTTTGGCCTATCCTCCGCACCGCGAGTCTTCACAAAATGTCTCGCGGTCGTGGCGGCCCATCTCCGGCTTCACGGCCTCTATGTCTTTCCGTACCTCGACGACTGGCTCATCAGAGCAGCGTCCGCTCAGGAGGTCACCAACGCCACGTGCCGCACGGTGACTCTGCTGCAGCACTTGGACTTTGTTATAAACTTCGCAAAGTCCACTTTGCTCCCCTCACAGGATCTCGAGTTCATCGGCGCAAGGCTGCACACTCCTCGGGCATGAGCGTACCTACCGCTCGACAGGGCTCAACGGCTCATGGACCTAGCCGACCGCTTTCGCAGCCAGCCCCTGGTCTCCGCCAGGCGCTTCCTGAGACTGCTCGGCCATATGGCTTCCACCGTCCATGTGACCCCCAATGCCCGCCTGAATATGCGGTCTGCTCAATGGTGTCTCCGCCAGCAGTGGCGACAAGCCACAGGCGGCCTGGCAGACCTAGTGCGCGTCTCCGAGCCGCTGCTCTCGTCTCTCCGGTGGTGGCTCCGGCAGCCGAACCTGATATTCGGAATGCCTTTCCAGTCACCTCAGCCGACCCGGGTGCTGACCACCGATGCATCCCTCCTGGGCTGGGGAGCACATTGCCAAGAGGCACGTACTCAGGGCCTCTGGACCACGTGGGAGTCTGCTCAGCAGATCAACTTCCTGGAGCTCAGGGCGATCCGCCTAGCTCTCAAGGCCTTCTCCCACCTGACTTCCCAACAGTCCGTCCTTGTCCAGACGGACAATCAAGTTGCCATGTTCTACGTGAACAAGCAGGGGGGCACGGGCTCCTTCCTCCTCTGCCGGGAGGCACAGAAGCTCTGCTCTTGGGCCGTCAGTCACGGCATTCTCCTCAAGGCAGTTTATCTCCCGGGCCAAGAAAATTGCCTTGCAGACAAACTCAGCAGGGTCCTCCAGCCGCACGAGTGGCGTCTGGATCCCTTGGTAGTTCAGAAGCTCTTCCTCAAGTGGGGTCTCCCCACGGTGGATCTCTTTGCCAGTCCTCACAACCGGCAGCTTCCTCGCTTCTGCTCTCGTCAGCCACACCCCCTTCGGGTGGCGGCGGACGCCTTTCTGATCTCGTGGTCGGGGAGCCTTCTGTACGCTTTCCCTCCCATCCCGCTGGTCTCTCGGACTCTTTTCAAGGTTCTCCGAGACAAAGCCTTCATGATCCTGGTGGCCCCTCGCTGGCCCAGGCAGCCGTGGTTTCCGCTCCTGCTGCAACTGGCGGTGGAGGATCCAATCCCTCTGGGGGTACAACTGGATCTCCTCACTCAGGATCAGGGGTCCCTTCTGCACCCCAACCTCAGGTCTCTCAACCTCATGGCCTGGCTGCTGAGAGGGTAGTCCTTGCTCCCCTTCTCCTGCCGGCGGAGGTGGAGGAGGTCGTCTTAGCTTCGCGACGGCCTTCTACCCGCAAATGCTACGCCCTTAAATGGCGTCGCTTTGCAGTCTGGTGTGCCCTACAGTCTCAGGATCCCTTCTCCTGCCCGGTGTCGGTGATCTTGCAGTACTTGCTGCACCTCTCTAATCTGGGACTTAAGTCCAACTCCGTCAAAGTTCACCTCAGTGCTCTTTCCGCACATCATGTGCCAGTGGACGGCAGACCTCTCTCCAATGACCCTCTCGTAGCGAGGTTTCTCCGAGGTCTCCTTCTACTTAAACCACCTCTGCGCCCGCCAGCGCCTGACTGGGACCTGAATGTGGTTTTGCAGCGGATCACCTGTCCGCCTTTTGAACCTATGGCTACCTGTTCTCTCCGTTTTCTGTCTTGGAAAACACTGTTCTTGATAGCCCTCACTTCCGCTAGGCGCGTAAGTGAATTGCAGGCCCTCGTGTCTGATCCCCCTTACACTAGGTTCTACAAAAATAGGGTAGTCCTACGGACTCACCCAAAATTTCTGCCTAAAGTGGTCTCCCCTTTTCACATCAATCAGGAGGTGGTACTTCCAACCTTCTTTCCCAGACCACACTCCAGCCGAGCTGAAACGGTCCTCCATACCCTGGACTGTAGAAGGGCATTGAACTTCTACCTTGACCGTACGCGGGAGCACCGTAAAGCTGCTCAGCTTTTTGTGTCTTTTGACCCCAATAAATTGGGGCTCCCGGTCTCCAAGCGTACTCTGTCCATCTGGGTTGCGGACTGTATCTCTTGGGCTTATGGGGCAGCCGGACTCTCCTTAGAAAGTCGAGTCACGGCTCATTGCGTTCGGGCAAAGGCCACGTCAGTGGCTTACCTCCGCTCTGTCCCGCTGGCAGACATCTGCCGGGCCGCTACTTGGTCTTCGAGCCAGACTTTTGCGGTCCATTACTGTCTCGAGAGGGAGTCCCGTAGGGACAGTGCTTTCGGACAGGCAGTCCTCCGTAATCTCTTTGAGGTCTGAGCAACTCCTACCCTCCATCCCGGATGTGGGCTACCGGTGGGTGATAATTCAGCGAAGATTCTATCCTTCTGTGCTGCTGAGCTAGAGGGAGCTCATTTTTGTGCTTAGGGTCTCCGGTAGCCTTGAGCTTGGGAGTCCCATAAGTGAGGACTGACTTCCTGCTTGGTCCTGGAGAAAGCGTAGTTACTCACCTGTAACAGGTGTTCTCCAGGAGCAGCAGGAATCAGTCCTCACTACCCTCCCTCCTCCCCTTGGAGTTGCAATCGTCTGCTTATGTTCTTTTTGCAAATTTTTATGCTGTCTTTTTTAGCTATGTCATCTGACTGGCTAAGATGGCACCCTCGGGCGGGAAGACGACCGCGCATGCGCGCTGCAATTCCCAAAGGCTTTCTTTGAAAGCTGGGGAAAATTGCTCCGCGAGGGCTCCGTCGGCGCCGACGTCACCCATAAGTGAGGACTGATTCCTGCTGCTCCTGGAGAACACCTGTTACAGGTGAGTAACTACGCTATCTTTGTCCAGGTTAATAAAAACTGAGAATTCCTTAGCGTTCCTCCAGTGCAGTCCTCTACGTCTGGGTAGTCAACCTCGTCCTGCAGCTAGGAGACTGGCATGTCCAAATTCGTGACATCACTGGTATATCCTGGCACCATCAGCCCTCCTACTTCCAGTGTGACCAGTCTCCTTGCAGCAGGAGGACTTGTGGAGCCCTGGATGTGGGGGCTCACTGTGAGAAAAAAATAAGGAGCTTAGTTTCATTTCATTTTATTGCTTACTTTTATTTCTAGATGGTTATTTAGGGGATTGGAGAATTTCCCTTTCTTTGGGTGCCTGTTACTTTAAATTTTAGAGTTTCTGCAGGGAGGAGGGGTCAGTGCTCAGCCCTGAGGGAGCCTCCTGTCTCTCCTCGTGGCAGCCCTGCTTCTTTGCGATTATTTTCCATTTCCTTTATTTTCCTTTTTTCTCCTCTCCCTTTCTTGTAAGTTGTGGTCTGGAGATTTTTAGCAGGCTGTCTCTGTTAGAACTGAAGTTCTCTGCTCCCAGACATTACGGAGCCGAGCCTTCACTTGCCTGTAGCTCCGGGATTCCCTGCTGTGCTGGGGATTTCCTGTTGAGTTTCAATCAGCTGTTTCCCCGTGGTGAGTGCCTTTGGAGCTGGGGTAAGTGTTTTTTAAGTATTTTCTTGTTGAAGAGAGCCTGTGGCAGGCATTTGCAGGCCTTTCTTAAGCAGTTCTGTTTGGCGCCCTTTTTAGCCTCGGGGTTTTTTGCCTCGGCGGCCATTTTGACTGCAGTTTTACACTGCAGGCAGCCAAGCACATGAGGAGTTTTTGCTAGCACGTGGTGAGTGCTTCATTTTACCATTGGGGGACTTAGTGACCCTTCCTTTCAGGTTTTTTTTGGGGTTTATTTCTTTTATATCTTTTCTTTTATTTCATTTTATTTTTCTATTAGGGCTGATTCTTCCCTTTCCTTCCAGGGCATTTCTGGGGGGTGGGGGGAGCCAGTAGTGCTTCCAGCGCGGTCCCCTTGGTTTTCCTGCTTGGCCAATGTGTCTAATTTGTGGTACCCACAGAGGGCCGGTGTCAGTGTTAGGAGTGTGTCGGGGCTGTGCCACCCTCTCCGCTCTAATGGAGCAGCGTATGGAGGTGCTTGAGCCCGCGGAGGTGCCTGAGCCTCCCGTATTAGACGAGGCAGTTGCAGCACGCTCCGTAGTGGCCGACCCACGGTTGGAGAGCGTCGCGGGACCCTCTGGGGCCCTGACTGGGGGGTCCTCAACTGCTCTTGGGACCTTTTCCCCCGAGTTTGTCTTAATGCTGCATCAAGCATTTTGCTTGCGTCAGCAGGGTACCTTTCAGGCATCCGGACCTTTGGCGTCCCTGGAGGGGCAGCGAGATTCTGCCGCGGCAGCGTCTCTTCCTCCGCCGGTGGCAAAGCGGGCTAGGACGGCGCCGGACTCTGACGCCGAGGGGTAATGGCCCCCGGAGTCTGCGGACGTCTGGGACCCTGCAGAGGAGCCTCAGGATCTGGAAGAAGGGGAAATTCCAGAGCCCGAGGACCAAGCCAAGATCATCAGAGTGTTCCGCAGGGAGGAGTTGCCTTCTCTCATTTCGGAGTCGCTGCAAATTTTGAATATGGCGGCTCCGGTAGTTCCGGATGTGGCGATCGAGGATCCGGTTATTGAGGCGCGACGCGGTGGTCTCGGCGGTTACTAAGAAGACTACCATCCCTGTAGAGGGTGGTGCAGCATTGAAAGATGCCCAAGATCGGAAGGTGGATAATCTGCTGCGGCAGACGTTTGACGCTGATTCCATCTCCTTGCAGGCGTCGCTGTGTGGCGCTTGGGTGGCCCGGGCGTGCTTGCGCTGGGCTCAGCGTCTCCGCCTTTCCCCGCGGTTGGAGGAGGCGGATGTCAAGGAGCTGGATCGTTTGGAATCCGGAGCAGCATATCTGGCAGATCTGCATTATGACTTGATTCGGGCCTTGGCCAACAGTACGGCTTCGGTAGTGGCGGCCAGGCGTTCTGTGTGGCTCCGGAACTGGGCGGCGGATGGTCCCTCTAAATACCGTCTTAGCAAGCTTCCCTTTAAGGGCGGCTTACTCTTTGGGGATGATTTGGATAAGCTTGTTAAGGATCTCGGGGAGTCCAAGGCCGGTCGGCTTCCCGAGGATAAGCCTAAGCCGCTTCGTTCGACTCCGTACCCTCGGGGACAGCCTCGGGATTCTCAGCGGTTTCGGTCCTCCCGCTATGGAGGATTTCAAAGGGGCCGCTTCCAGTCCCGTCCACAAGGGTTTTGAGGCTACCGAGGCGGCGGCCGAGGCTTCTCCGCGGCCTCCTCCTCCGTGGCTAGGAAACCGCAATGAGATACGGCGGGTCCCGGCGGTGGATATTTCGGTGGGCGGGCCGCCTCCGGGAGTTTCTCCCCGCTTGGACCCTCATTACCACGGACCAATGGGTGCTTGATATCATTCAACACGGTTACGCTCTAGAGTTTGCCTGTTCCATTCGGGATTCCTTCGTGCGGTCGCCGTGCCGGGGAGCGGTCAAGGCGGCGGCAGTAGCCTCCACCCTGCACCGATTGTTGCAGTTGGGGGCAGTGACCGAGGTTCCCAAAAGCGACTACGGTATGGGTTGATATTCCATCTATTTCGTGGTTCCCAAAAAGGAGGGGACTTTTCGCCCTATTTTGGATCTAAAGGCGCTCAACCGTTGTCTGAGAGTGCCGCATTTCCGCATGGAGACCTTGCGGTCGGTGATCGTCGCGGTCCGCCAAGGGGAGTTTTTGACGTCTCTAGATCTAACCGAGGCGTACTTGCATGTGCCCATTCTACAGGCTCACCAGAAGTTCCTGCGCTTTGCGCTGCCGTGGGGACATTACCAGTTCCAGGCTCTTCCCTTTGGTCTCGCGACCGCGCCTCGGACCTTTACAAAGATTATGGTGGTCGTGGCGGCAGCGTTGAGGCGCGAAGGGATTTTGGTTCATCCATATCTGGACGACTTGTTGATTCGGGCCAAGTCCAAGGAGGAAAGCATTCAGGTCACGAGCAAAGTGGTATCTTTTCTGCAGAGTTTGGGTTGGGTGATCAATTTCGGAAAGAGTCATCTGGAACCCTCTCGGAACCTGGAGTACCTGGGCGTGCGCTTCAATACGTGCTCGGGTCATGTGTTTCTCCCTGCCAGGCGGGCCACCTCCTTGCGAGCTCTCGTTCGGAAGTTCAGGTCCACTCCGGCCCCTCCGGCTTGGGACTATCTGAGGGTCTTAGGTACCATGGCGGCGACCCTGGAAGCGGTGCCATGGGCAAAGGTGCACATGCGCCCGTTACAATGGTCTCTACTCCGGCGCTGGTCGCATCAGGCGGATCCTCTCAGCAAACGTTTGCCTTGCCCTCTGTCGGTTCGCAAGTCTCTCCAGTGGTGGATTCTTCCGCAATCCTTAGCGGTCGGGATGCCGCTGGAACAACCCGATTGGATACCTCTTTTGATGGATGCCAGTCTTGGGGGCTGGGGAGCTCATTGCCAGGGGGCCTTTGCGCAGGGTCGCTGGTCTCCTCCAGAAACCTCATGGTCAATCAATCGTCTGGAGCTCCGGGCCGTGTTCCTCGCTCTTCAGGCTTTCCAGTCCTTAGTTCTGGGTCGCGCGGTGCGAGTTCTTTCCGACAACTCGGCGACCGCCGCCTACATCAATCAGCAGGGCGGCACGGGCAGCGCCCCCATGGAAGAGGAAGCGGATCAGCTGTTCGCGTGGGTGGAGACGCGATTGCTGGCGATTTCGGCAGCTCACATTGCCGGAAAGGACAATGTGACAGCCGATTATCTCAGCCGAGTGCGAGTGGATGCCAGAGAGTGGCAGCTGCATCCCGACGTGTTCGCTCAGGTAGTGCAGCGCTGGGGGACACCGGTGATGGATCTGATGGCGACCTTTCTCTCCGCAAAGGTTCTTCGTTTTTACATCAGAAGACGGGAAAGAATGTCAGAGGGAATAGATGCGCTGCTGCAGGCTTGGCCGGGGGAAGGTCTTCTGTATGTGTTTCCCCCGTGGGCGCTCATAGGTCGAGTCGTGCAGAAGATAGGGCGACATCCGGGGAGAGTTCTTCTCGTAGCTCCCGATTGGCCCCGACGTCCATGGTATGCGGACTTGATTCGTCTCCTCGACGGTCGTCCTTGGCGTCTCCCGGCTTGTTCGGATCTCCTGATTCAGGGTCCTCTCCTTATGCCGCAGGTGTATCGGTTCTCGCTTACGGTTAGGCCATTGAGCGGGCGCGTTTGCATAAGCGGGGTTACTCGGCAGCGGTGATTTCCACGCTGCTTGTGTCTCGAAAGCGTTCTACCTCCCTTGCCTATGTCCGCGTCTGGCGCGTGTTTGAGGATTGGTGTTCTCGGCGCTGGATACGAGCGGCCACCGTGGCCGTGCCCATAATTCTAGATTTTTTACAGGATGGTTTTAGCAAAGGTCTGGCAGCCAGCTCATTGCGGGTTCAGCTGGCGGCGCTGGCCTGTTATCGGGGCAAGGTCAACGGCCTTTCGTTGGGTTCTCACCCGGACATTCGGCGGTTCTTGTCAGCAGTTTCTAAGCTGCGCCCTTCCCTTAGGTCTTGTGTTCCGCCTTGGGATCTTAATCTCATCCTCGGAGCTTTGTCCCGGTCTCCCTTTGAGCCGTTGAAACACGCCTCCCTGAAGGATTTAACTTTGAAGGTGGTGTTCTTGGTGGCGATCTGCTCGGCCAGACGTTTCTCTGAGTTGCAGGCCTTGTCCTGTCGGGAACCGTTTCTGTCCTTCTCGGACGACTAGGTGGTGTTGCGGACCGTTCCTTCTTTTCTCCCTAAAGTGGTTTCGCCCTTTCTCATGAATCAGGTGGTTTCACTCCCCGTTCTCGGCGGTTCCGATCGCGACTTGCGCCGCTGGGATGTGCAGCGGGTATTGCGGCACTATTTGAGGGTTACCGAATCCTTTCGTAAGTCGGATCGTTTATTTGTCCTTTTTGGGGGCATACGTAAGGGGGAAGCCGCTGCTAAAGCTTCCATTGCCCGATGGATTAAGGAGGCGATTGCTTCGGCTTATCTGCTTCAGGGCCGCTCGGCGCCTTCGGGCTTGCGTGCTCATTCCACTAGGGCGCAGGCTTGTTCGTGGGCGGAGCATCGGTTAGTTCCGCCAGGAGATATTTGCAGGGCGGCTACTTGGTCGTCCTTGCATACCTTCAGTAAGCATTACCGCCTGGATGTGGCGGCGGCAGCGGATACCCGTTTCGGATTGGCAGTTTTGTCGGCCGGCCGGAAAGATCCCACCCGTTAAGTACTGCTCTGGTACATCCCAGACGTAGAGGACTGCACTGGAGGAACGCTAAGGAAATATTAATTACACTTACCTGGTAATTGTAGTTCCTTTAGTGACGACAGTGCAGTCCTCCATCCCGCCCTACTCATGATCTTTCCAGGTTTCCGGTGTGGAGTACGGGTCAAAGAGTCTTACAGGTGAGCCGGCTCCGATCTTTTCCTGTCTATTGCTTTCTAAGTTTTCCTATTGCTTCCGCTGCTCGGGGCGCAGGGTTAGGAAGCAGAACCTGGGTCATAGCTTTTCTATGGCATTTAAAAGTGCAGTACATAACAGAATCCATTCCCACTTCTGTACCTAGTTGTAAAAAAAAAAAAAAAAAAAAAAGGAAACAGACAGGGGAAAACACATTGTTCAGTTGACGTGGTTACATTGCTACTTATTTCTTGCTCCTTTGAGTCTGCTTTGTTAGTAGTTCACACTGGAAGTAGGAGGGCTGATGGTGCCAGGATATACCAGTGATGTCACGAATTTGGACATGCCAGTCTCCTAGCTACAGGACGAGGTTGACTACCCAGACGTAGAGGACTGCACTGTCGTCACTAAAGGAACTACAATTACCAGGTAAGTGTAATTAATATTTGTTTATTTTTGGATCAACTGTACTTAAATATTTCAGGAACTGCCATCACGGCAACATTTGCTCTATCAATAGCAAATGTTTTTATGGATAATTTTGAGAGAACCTGGATGGAGTGTTCTCCCTTTGGTGAGAAGATTAACCTTTGGTATAGATATATAGATATTATCTTTATCTCCAGGAACAAACAGGAATGAGTCTTCACATATGGGTACGTCGGTACCGACGGAGCCTGCACGGGAATGCTCCCCAGCATCCAATCAGAAAGCTTTTGGGAGCATCCCTCGCGCCTGCACGCTGACTTCCCGCCTTTTCCACTGCCTCTCCTCAGTTTTCGTTTTTCCGCGGAGCCGACAGGACGTCCTCCTGTCACCGCAGAAACTTTTTTTCTTTAAAATTCTTATTTCCTTGTTTTCTTGTGGTCGCGGCTGTCTTTCCCGCCGATACCGGTACCGCCGGTGCTATTATTTTTTCTTTTCTAAACTTAGAGAAAATTTTTCTCCTCAGTTTTTCTTTTAACTTTTGGGCCTACCAGGCCTTTCCAACATGGAGCCTTCTTTCCCCAAGAAGTGCCTTCACTGTGGAAACATGGTTTTCTTTTTAGACTCCAGTGCTTGGTGTCTAACCTGTTTGGGTCCTGACCCTGTTTTCTCTGATCCATCAGGCTGTATTATTGGGAGAAGACCTTCCCTTTTTCGAGTTTCCCTCGATGCCGTTTTTCCTCCTGAGGTGAGGACACCGGTTTATTCTTCTCTCCAGGATCAGGTAACCCACAAACAGTCTGTTAAGACTAGCCAATTCTTGAAGGGTAAGTCTCATGCCCAGCATGATGACGGCTCCGGCCTTGCCCTCAAGACCTCATTGGCAATAAAACCCCGGCGGGAGTCTTCGGGCTCCAAAGCATTTACGGGGTTTCAGGTTGTTCCTGGGGCTCACCCCTCACAGAACATACCTGAGCCATGCTTGGGGGTGGTATCCGCTTCGAGCGGTACCGATAACCCGGCATCAGCACCGGTGTCGAGTGTTCCACTCTTCACCAGGGATTGTTATCTGGTGTCCTCAGTACCTTCGGGGCCGATCGATACGAACCAGATTGACTTTCCTGTATCTTCGCCATGCTCGGGGTTGGTATCGGCTTCGAGCGGTACCGATACCCCGACATCGGCGCCGGTGTCGAATGTTCCACTCTTCACCAGGCATCGTCTTCGGACGTCCTCGGTACCTTCAGAACCGATCGATACGATTCCGATTGACTTTCCTGTATTGGCATCGCCGATACCACCGCCGACGTCGGTACCTTCTAGACATGCATCGATATACTTGATCCCTTCGATGCCGAGTCTAGAATCGATATCCAGTCTAGATGACTTTGTACCGACGCGTTTCGGAACCGATCCATATCGTTTCCGACTATGCAGTACCGAGGATATTCACCAAGCCTCTCTGGCTACCTCGGTACCGCTTCAGCAGCCCCCGATTACTGCTTCGATGACAGAACCGTCTCCGATACCGCTATCGGTATCGATGTCGATTCCTGCAGTTCCATCGGTGCCATCGATCCTTTCTATGCCTAGCTTGGAATCGATACCGGGCACTGATGATGCAGTACTAACTGCCTCGAATCAGAACTGTCAGTATCACTGTCCATCTACCAGGATTCTTTTTCTGCACCAGTCCAGTATGTCTTCTGATGCTCAAGCTGCTCCTTCAACCTCAGCTTACCCAGGAATAGTTCCTATTGGAGATCCTTCTTTTAAGAAATTTCTCCTTGACATGGCAACCTTTCTTGCCATTCCTATTCCTGGCTCTACTTTTAACCAAGATCCTGCAGAAAAGGAAAATATAATGCTTCCTTTACATCATTCTTTTCAGGATCTTCTTCTGAGGATGTGGGAGTCACCTTTAAAGGTTCCTTCGCCTTCTACATCCACTAATGTTCTGTATCAGGTGCCTCCATCTCCGGGATTTCAAAAAAACCAACTTCCACATCATTCCATTGTAGTGGAATCAGCAATGAGGAAGGTAAGAAGCAAGAAGAAGCATTCTTCTTATCCACCAGGTCGTGCATCTAAAGCACTTGATGCCTTTGGACGTCAAACCTTTCAAACCTCTATGCTGGCTTCAAGAATTATTTCATATATTTTTTATATGAGTCTGACTCTTCAGGAGGTCACAGAGAAATTATCTCTTTTGTCCCCTTTTTGTCAGAGCCTAAGGCCACTGACTATTCCTTGCTTCTTAATCATAGCAGGAATATCTCTTGGTTTCTTTCTCGTGCTTCTCTAGACTCTTTTGAGTCTGTTAGCAGATCCTCTGCTATTGCCATTGGAGCACGTCGTAAAGCCTGGCTGCAAGCTTCAGACTTGAGCAGATGGGCACAACATACATTGGGTAATTCTCCTTGTACTGGAGAAAATCTCTTCAATAGAGAGGCTTTACGTCAGGTTGCTCATTGCTCCACTGACTTCCTTGGTTCTGGAAACCATCCTAAGCCTTCTTTTTCCCCAGGGCGTAGGAAATGTCCTACCAAACCTTCTTTCCCTAAGAAAAGAAGGTTTCACCCTTCTCCTGCCCATCTTCCAGATGTACCCAAGCAAGGGACATCTCAACCTAGTCTGAAGTCTCCAGACTCTAACCAGTCTAATCATAACCAGCAACCATAGGTTCCTGTATGTTACAGTCTGCAGTTAACTTCTTCTAGCAGAAGTTTTTTTCAAACTCTAAACTGTTTTTTTCTTTTTCAGTATGCCAAGCTGTTAGGATACCAAGCTGTTAGGATACTTTTGTCCATGGGTTACAGAATTCTCTCCTCCTTACTACTACGAAGGGAGGTTACAACTATCCCGTGATAGTTTCTGTCCCCACATGGACATCTTTTCCTTCAGCTGACTTACCACATGGTAAGTCACCTTCCAACCCCCTCTCTTCCAGGGTTTCCCCTGCTTGCGTGGATACTATACTGAAATACTTCTCTATCTTTCCAGTGTAGACTTTTTGTTATCCTTCATTGCATGCTCTGAACAACTCATCAGACAGGGACGGGAATATCTCCGCTCCCTTTGTCTGTTTTCTCTCTTTTTATACAGGAGAATCCCCTCTGCTGTTTTGTTCAGTTGCTGTGCATGCAGGATTTCCAGTGATTATTTTACTACTCATTGCAAGCTACTTTCAACTATCTTGCATAATACTACTCACTGCAGGTTCTCTTCTTCTAGCCATATCCTTTCCTAGGATGTGGCAACACACCTGACTTCAGTCAGTTTTATCTCATAATTCTCCTGCACAATGCTCTCTGCAATCTTCAGAGAAGCTTACTACTATGGGCCCTTGCTACAGAGCATTGAACTTTATCTCTGAGGATTTTTTCCATATAGTAGAAAAAACGTATATAATCATTCCATGACTATATGGGTTCTTTATACCCTCTTGTCTCCTGTTGTGATACAGAAGACAAGCTTTTTCTGCGTGAATGTCCAAGGAGTTCCCAATCTTGCAGGAATCTACCCCTTTTTCCTTACAGCTTGGCATTATGCTTTTCTGCTTCACTTGGACAACGCATACTTTTTTAGTGTACCTGGTCCCCCTGTGTCCCTTCACTGGGTCATCCTGGTATCTTAGTTTATGTGTTTTTCTTTTGTCCTTTGGACATGTCAGAGTCCTAAAGTACTCCTGACATGCTCTTGCCAGACTGCTATTATCCTCTGTTTTTTCACGCAACCCTCCTGGTTATTCCACTGAACTACATTCCTGCACCGCTGAAATAGATTCTCTATATATCTTCAGGTGGTTTTCACCCCCTTATTATTAGATTAATCTTTTCCCATCACATTCCCCATGTGAATGTTTTGGTAGGGCTCAGTTGCAGGCATGTATCCTCAGACTTATATTCATGTATGTATATGTCCTATACATACATATTTCTGTAATTTGTGTGGGCATAAGTCATGCCCATCTATATATCTATATATATCACACATATCTAGACATGCACATTATATAGATATGTATGTCTCTCCATCTATATATATATATATCTACCCATTGGGAGATGTCCATAGGACGCCATGTATTACCTGCTATCTCCCTAGCTGTCTGTGCTATAAAGCTTTTAACTTCTTAAGAGGTCCAGACAGTCAACTTGCCTATTCTCATGCGGCTCAGTAAGTGGGAGCGGTTATACACACAATTACTGCTGTGCTGTCAACAGCTTCTATTTTTGTTATAGATCTCCCTGTCTATGAAGTATTAAACTTCAGTGTCTTCCTATCTCTTACCAGCTAGGAAAGATGGTGTACATCTTCAGTATTTCTGAGTACACTTCTGTTCTCCTTGGGAATAGGGGCTTTTTTCCATACCCCCTCTTCCCTTCAGGACTGGGCTAATTCTCCAGATCGGTCAGTCTTCTTCTTTTAGTCCTCAATGTTAATAACTCTGTACCTAAAAGAGTTTTCAGCTTTTTTCCATAAAGCTTTCCATTGAAGACCTGCCGTTCTTCTCCTGCCCCAGTTGACACCTTGGTTACCTGCCCATTCCAGATTTGGAACTTCATCCTCACTGCTGTGAAGTTACCTTGAGGATTCCGCTACTGCATCTACAGTGTACACTCCATCACAGTTCTACTTCCTACAATCCAGTTGGTAAGTTCTATATTGTACTAGTTCATTAAATGTTTTAATGATTCTTGACATACATTCTAAAGAATCATTTTTTCTGTAGTCTTTAGATTCGCTGTTCCTCTACAGCTCTTCTCTATTCAACTCTCGGGGGATGCTGGGGATCCAGGTTGGGAAATGCCGTCCTGTCCCAGGGATACGCATTTTATGGGATCTCCCCTGGCACCCACAGCTAGGGAGTCCCCATATGTGAAGACTCATTCCTGCTTGTTCCTGGAGATAGCACAGTTACTTACCTGTAACAGGTGATCTCTGGGAACTGCAGGAATTTGTCTTCACAACCCACCCACCTCCCCTAGGAGTTGTATCTATCTCCTTTCCTCTTTCTCTCCTTCTGTCTCAGCTATGAAACTCAACTGAGGAGAGGCAGTGGAAAAGGCGGGAAGTCAGCGCGCAGGCGCGAGGGATGCTCCCAAAAGCTTTCTGATTGGATGCTGGGGAGCATTCCCGTGCATGCTCCGTCGGTACCGACGTACCCATATGTGAAGACTAATTCCTGCTGTTCCCACAGATCACCTGTTACAGGTAAGTAACTGTGCTTTATTGTGGAAGGGAGATGAGGATGAGCTAGAATCATTTGTGAGCTGGTTGGATTTCTATCATAATGTAAAATCTGTACTAAATTATGATTTTCAAAGAAAATGTTTTTTAGATGTTGATAAAAAGACTGATTTTGGACTAGAAACAGTATTTGTTAAACCTACTGTATAGGAACTCCAATTTATACTATCAAAGTGCACATCCATTTTTTAAAAGAATAATTTATCGTTTTTGCATTACAGAAAGCTCTGTTCCAGAACATTAGATTTTAGAGTTAGGTCTAAAGATTTAAGCAGAAAATTTCTCGATCAAGGATATTCATCTACTATAGTGAAGATTTGCTTCAAGTGAGCACTATGTATATAAATCAGGATTATTTACTAACACCATTTCAAAAAAGCCTGATCAGATTATGACCTGTGTCTTAACGTTTTTCTCTTGAAAGTAGTTTGATCAGGAAGATTTTGAGGAAATACTGGAGTTTTATTTAAAATTGTTTATATACTTCTTTTCTACAATTCAAGGCAGTGTACATAGAACATAACAGAGCAGTGTGGAGACAACTGCTTTACAAGGAACAAGAATATATAACAGCACAACATGCTATGTTACATAGATGAGGTCATCATAACTAAACTATGTACAACAAGGGGGTGAGTGAAGGTAGGGGTGTTGTGGGGTATATTTTGAGGGTGGGAGGAAGGGCAGGACTGGTTAGGCTGAAAGGCTGAATCACGTTGGGTTGTGGCTCGTGAGTTTATGTGGCAACATGTTCTTGGAAGAGGTATGTTTTGAGCTTCTTTCTAAAGGTGGAGAGGTTCGAACATTCTCTCTAGTCAGGTAGTAGGTGCATATAAGGAGGAGACAGTTACAGCTGGATTGTTTGCTTTTGGTTATTCGAGTCGGGACAGTCAGGAGGTGGAGTGAGTTGTGCCTATGAAGTCTTCGGTCTGGAGAGGAGAGTGTGGAGGCAGTTTACAGATTTATTATATATAATTTTGTGTCAATATAAGGGCCTTATATCTTATTCTTGCTTGGATGGGGAGCCAGTGCAGGTGTTGTAGTACTGGGGTAATGTGAGATTGTCTGTCTAGATATTTTGTGGATTATTCTTGCTGTGGAAGGCTTTCTGTCCTAAAAAGAAGAAATATCCTTCTTTTCTGACATTTTGAAAGTTCATTCCTGTTTAGAAATGAAGGATTTGAGAGTGGCTTACGCCAGAACTATTATGCCTTACTGACCTAATTAAGGAGGATACATTACAGTGTGAAGCAAAGAATAAAGTTAAGCCTATTGGGCATTTTAAGTGCAGTCCCTGTGCTTTGTGTAGTATCATTGTGCAGTTGAAGGATTTTACTAATCCAGTGGATGGCCACACCCATAAATAAAAATTGACATAACATGAGGAACATAACATGGGGGAGGAGTGGTCTAGTGGTTAGGACAAGGTACTTCAGGCCGGAGAGCCGGGGGTTCAAGTTCCACTTGGGGACAGCAATCTCAGGCTGGAGGGACTGGGATTTCTAGTCCTATAGGCACTCCTTGTGGTCTTGGGCAAGCCACTTAACCCTCCATTGCCCATGTTCCCTGTAAGTATTAGCGTATGTGTCTCATACCCCCTCGTGTTAAATGTATCCCCCAATTGACTGCTTTGACCTGGTGAAAAACGGGATATAAATACAGCTAAAATAAAAAAATAAGATTTGCCATACTGGGCCAGATCAAGGTCCATCAAGTTCAGTATCCTGTTTCCAACAGTGGCCAATCCAGGTCACAAGTACCTGTCAAGTTCCCAAAAAGATGTCCAACAGGAGCGAGCACGATTCCACGTGCAGATAATAAACCCAGTACAAACTGTGGATTGCAAAGGAAGAATAGGTATATTTTATTTTATTTCATTGATCAACTTCAGCCATTGGCCCGACACAGGCCGTGTTTCGTAAAGCGTTCCTCAGGGGCTAAAATGGCTAAAAATATAAAAATAAAAATATATTATGGTTTAATGTATGATAAATAATGGAACGCCCAAATGTGTACACATGGGACTAAGAACGAACATAACTAAACACGTCATTACAAATAATAATAATGTGCAATATTGCACTTATCCTATACAAGCTACAATCGGAGAAAGAATTAATGGATAAGAATATAAAAATTATTTAAACAAACCATATCATAAATAAATAAATAAAATCATAAGAACACAAATACATAAAAACCTAATCAATCCAAATATATTAATGATATCTGAATCATATAATTAAAAAAACTTGTTGCGAAAACCTTTATCTGAAAACAACTCATTGAGGGTGTGACAACAACATAGAAATAAACATACCTATGTATGTATGATCTATATCCAATCAATCTGTATAACCATAAGGGGGTGAATAAAAAGAAAGAAAAAATGACATTAAGAACATCATCAAGATCAACCATGGAGTATATAAACACCCCTGCCCTGTGGGCAGAGGGACCCAAGGAAGTGTAGATGCTTATATTAATGATTCTTATTGCAAAAATGCATGCCCGTTGTGCCTAACCGGAACAGCCAGCCCGCACCTTTCGTTGTACACTTAATTTTTACTAATTAATATATAAATATATTTAAAATTTGAAAATTGAATATTTACCTGCCTATACAAGAAGGCACAAATTGCTGTCTTGTCTTAATTTATACGAACCGCACCAACTGCTTAATGTAAAGTCTTTCAGCGCGCCAGACTCCAGATTGCTTCAAGCTGTAAAGGAGCCAAAGTATCAACAGAACTAACCAATACTAAATTGACCATACTTTTGTCCATAAATCATAAGGAACACTGAGGGACCAAGGAGAGGGCATGTTGATCAGCAAATCGATAGAAGGACCTAAAAGGATGAAATAAAGAGCGAACTAAGATAAAAAATACTGATGAAAAAATAAAATGAAATGAAAAGAAAGGGGGGTTATAATTAAAATGTCAAACTCCCAAAACCTAGCCTAAAATTACCAATATTCATTTGCAAATAATGACGGTAAAACATTATCCCAGAACGGCATAGGAAAAATTACATCGCCCGACCTTAAATACGGTATGACGGTATGCTAAATGTTACCCTAATCAGCTTTGTAAGGAAAAGGATCCATAAGGGAGGATACATCCATACTCACTCAGGCCATTGAGAACAGCATTAGCTTAATAAATTGTCAGAAATTTTTGCAACATAGTCACATACAGTCCCAGCTCTCAAAAGCAGCCGATCACTGTCTAACCAGAACGCCGGCATCTGTGCTCTAGATCAA